>LR812536.1:18418405-18545905 GCA_903798195.1 Danio kyathit | reverse complement strand
AAACATGAAAATATACTCCCTGTTTACTTATACTCAAGTGGTTCCAAACCTTTGAGTTTCTTCTGTTGAACACTAAAGACGATATTTTGATGAAAACCTGACTGCTGTGGTAATCAATGGTTTCTTTAAAATATGTAGATCAAATATTTGTGTTCTACAGAAAAACAAAAACTCTAGCAGGTTTTCAACAAGTGAGAGTAAACGATGACAGAATTTTTACTTTTGGGTGAACTGTCCCTTTAAGCTTTAAGCATTTTATCTGACTCTCTGCATTTCTCTTCCAGAGTGCTTGGGCAGAGAGATCCTTCAGGTTTTATTCCTAGTCCTCTGGAGCGATACAGGCAGATCCTGCTTCCTACACTCAGACTGATGCAGGTTATCTTGACCTCCACCACCGCACAGCACCAGCAGGGGGCGGCACAGGTACTTAAACAGTGGATCCAATGATGCCCCTAAGGCTCGTGCACACCAGAATGATTTTGGCTTGCCCTTATCAGCATTTTTCAAGGCATTTTTTTACTGACATTGAGCAGAGTGAATGTGCAAAATCCATTACTGACATTAGATGGCGCTTAATGAAAAACAGAAATGCCCTGGTCCACATCTGACACTTGCTTGTTCCACGGAAGTACCCACTTTCAGAATTGTTTTTCTTGTGTATTTATAGCTTAATATTTTCCACTACTGTTTAACCTCGTTCACTACAGTACACAAGCACCTTGTCAAATATTTGTGGGGGAAATTTACAAGCCATGAAAGAAAATGTTTGTGCTTAAGAGCCACCAAGTTTCAGTTTGTTTTACTGACACTTCAGCACGTGAACAAAAGTGCCAATCTCATTGGTCAAGCAGTTTTTAACACGCTGCCTCAAGCCAAAAAATTAGAGCAAAGCATAACTTTGTTGTTCAAAAGTGATGCTTTTACACCGAGCATTTTGCGTGTTGGTCTCTGCAAACTGACATTGGCAGCTTTTGTTTAGTAACGAGGCATTAAACATCACCAGCCTTCATGAGCCTTTAGAGACTATTATGGCCCGTTTCCACTGAGTGGTACGGTATGGTTCGGTGCGATTTTATGGCCGTTTCCCACTGTCAAAAGGTACCAAAAAGCAAACTGTACCGCACCACTTTTTGGGTACCCTTTTGGAAGGGTACCTAGCATGACAAAGGGTACCAAAAGGTGGGGCTAGATGCGCAGCTGAACGCTATTGGTTTACTGAGAAACGTGAGAACACATGAGAGCACGTGCACAAGCAGGAGAATGAAAACAAAGGAAGTGCCATTTTTAAATACACAGCAGTGACATTACCCT
The DNA here is from genome assembly GCA_903798195.1 of Danio kyathit. Lineage (NCBI taxonomy): Eukaryota > Metazoa > Chordata > Actinopteri > Cypriniformes > Danionidae > Danio > Danio kyathit. The sequence goes on along the minus strand of LR812536.1, from coordinate 18,544,594 downwards.
GTAATACTTTATACATATAATAACGAGCAATGGTCGACCCGAGTTCAAATAAACCTTGTCGTCATCTTGATGAACAGCCACAAAGCCAAGAAGAAGAGCAGAATCTACCCTGTGCCCTGTAGTTGTTTACATGGCCGTCTAAAGCACGAGCGGTATCAGTTTCTCGCGTGAGCTCGCCACGTGTCTATATTTGAAATAACGAACTTGAGCTGATGATAACGTGTGCGTGATTATTGAAGGGATTCTGACATCCAATTCTTTCTGAAGCGGAAAAACACAAGAGTGAAGCACAAAAAACAAAGGAGCAAATGATTCTTTCAGCAACCTAAAACCTAAATTATCATCACCTTTTGGACAATTATAAACTCGAAATGACAGAATTACTTTCTAACAGAAGTTACATGTGCAGGTGAGGATTAAAGATACAGATGAGAGGTTTGCACTGACTGGACTATATGTTGCATGTTGTTTTTGAACCCAAATAAGGCCTAAATGTATGCTGTGTGTAGTTTTTCTGTAATTGGTAACACATCGGAGACTGTAAGGGGCTGTATGTGTTCATATGTTGCATTTATTAGTTTATTTTATATAATCACAGACGTTACAGTAGGCTATTTTGCACAGATCATTGATCTGCAGTTATAATCAAATCATGTTCATAGAAAGGTTAGTAATGAACATTCATACACAAATATTTATGTGTATAAGGCATCTGTTTTGTAAGAAGTGCTTCTCATATGATTTGTGAACGACCTTTTCAGCTTTACTTTGACGTTTCCTCGAGCGAGAATGACATCGACTGAAACTTTCTGTCGTACACCACACTCACCATTGGCTACCATTGGTACGCTCTTGACAGTGGAAACGCAAGCCTGATAAAGGTGACCCGTATTGTACCACTCAGTGGAAACAGGCCATTAGCATCCTAATTTACATATTTCTGGTGTATACTAAATGGGCTTTGCATATTTGATAAGAAAAGCACATAGTATGTAGTACTTTGTTTTACTGCTTAAAAGACTTTTAGGTTTTGGATATCAGCAAAGCAGGTTTGTTTAGTTTACATGTTTTGGGTTTTTATGATTTAACAAAAAATGTTATGCTAGTGAAGTGTGCATTTTTACTATTATTTATCAGTAAACAAATGTCAATATTATCAGGACACTGGTGGGAAAACAAATGGGAAAACCATAGTTTGTCATGCCATGATTGAATACACCTGGTGAGAAGGCCTTTAGTGTTAGCATTGAGTTATATGTGCTACCCTTTTAAGATCTTCTGTTATATTATATTTGTCTAAGAAAAGCATACATGTGTGTTGATGTGTAGGTGCTCCAGTGGCTCATCGTTCACTCCGATGTCATTCAGTCTATTCTGCATGGTCAGGACATGAGCATGGGCTCTTTACAAGAACTGTCTCTGCTCACTGCCATCATCAGCAAGACGGCACTGCCAGGTACAACAGCACTACAGCAGGCTGAAAAACAGCCAAAACACTGATGAACGACTAATGTTGAGTGTGTTTCAGGAGCACTTGAGATGGGACAGGAAATCAATAGCGCTGCCCTCATGGAGTTACAGGGACACATCGGCAGATTTCAGGTAAAACACTGAAAGGAAATATTTCAAAATGCTATTATGAAGAGCAGAATAGAAATGGAGTGAGTGAAAGCAGTTGAATGTAGCTATGATGACATTAATACTGTTAACTGCATTTTAAAAGCTGATTATGTTGTAACTTCACAAGCTGAGCGCTGTTCTTCTTCCTCCTCCAGCGGCAGTCGTTGTCTCTGCTGGTGCGTCTGGTGGGCACTGATCGCGCTCGCTACCTCAAGCAGATTGAGGACACCGTTTCTCCCAGCAACCTAGCAGAAAAAAGAGAGGAAATGGAGGTTGCCATGCAACAGGTGTGATGTCACTGAAACATACATGATTTGAAAACAATGAAAAAAATCTAAGGGATCATACAGTTGACACTGAAGCCTGGAATAATAACGCTGAAAGTTTGCGTAATGGGAAAATCTACAAATTTAAAATGCATACATTAATTTTACTTTGGCTTAGTCCCTTTATTCATCAGGGGTCGCCACAGCGGAATGAACCGCCAACTTATCCAGCATATGTTTTACACAGCGGATGCCCTTCCAGCTGCAACCCAGTACTGGGAAACACCCATACACACTCATTCACACACATACACTACAGCCAGTTTAGCTTATTTAATTCACCTATACTGCATGTCTTTGGACTGTGGGGTAAACCGGAGCACCCGGAGGAAACCCATGTGAACACAGGGAGAATATCAAACTTCACACAGAAATGCCAACTGACCCAGCCGGGACTCAAACTAGCGACCTTCTTGCTGTGAGGCGACAGTGCTAACCACTGAGTCCCTGTGTTGCTCCTATTTAAAATACACCAAAATAGAATTAATTTATTTTATATAAATGTCATACATTTGGCAACTTTGTCTAACATTAAAACAACTGTTTACTGACAAATACTGCAGAAAAACTACATTTCCCATGGTGCTCTGCCAAAATTTACAGAAAATATAGATATAGATATATAGATTTTTCTACTTAATTGCATAGTAAATCTCTTAATGTTAGTTTTTTTTTTTGCCAGAAACTTTACATTTATTATTTCTATAAATACAACCAGCAATTTAAATTAATAGTTCTAGATTTCTCCATTTTAAATTGAGTTTTCGTTTCCAATGCTTCATGGGATTGTAGTTCTTTCCCTCATTATGGCTGGTTACCTACAAATAAAAAAGTATGATTTTCAGATTTTTTTTTCCTCAGCTTTTGTTTCAAATCAAAGTTTGTAATGTTGCGATTGACTTTGTAGCTCAATGATTTTGTTGTGGCTTCTATCATTTATTGATTGCATAATGACATTATTATTATTATTATTATTATTACAAAATACCTCTGGAAACAATGAAAAGGTGTGTGGGCACTAATGCACTCAGTTGTAAAATTAGTTCAGTATTATATATAGTGGTGTAACGGATCACAAATCTCACGGTTCAGATGACATAATAGTTTTTTGTCACGGATCGGACCATTTTTGGGATCAGCCAAAAAGGGGTGGAGACAAATGTCATTTGCTTTCCATTTATTACAAAAGCAGTACTGCAAGACACTTGGTTTTAACAAACAGAATTTAGAACCTGTGCTTTTATTAAAAATAAAATGAAGAAATAATCAGCTGAATAAAAATAAATTGTCAAATATTCAGTACTGTGAAAAAATCACTGTTACTACTACTGTTGCTGATAACGCTAAATGGTGAAATTTAACATTATAATTTGTGCAACCCATATTTATTTTTAGTCTTATTTTCAATAAATGATGCCGTTATTCACTTATAAAACTTCGTTTCATTGCTAGATGTGTCATTTTTGAAGAATTATTCAGTGGCATGTTTTTGATGGCTGGTTGTTGCCACCTATTGGTTAAAAAATGTAATTTCTGCCTACAACTTTCAATTTTGAGTGTCGTTAAATGCATATGACGATGATTTTAATCTTTACCATAAACATCAGTGAGTTATATCTAAACTATAAACTGTCATCCCAGTACTTCTGTGTTATTTGATTGTAACTAAGTTCATAACTAAGACTGAATCTCTTGATTTTTGCGTTTTCAGATTTGAACGCAGTGATTCGAAGGATCAATAAACATAGGCAAATCGCCTCATTTATAATTTGTGCTGTGTGGGTGTTGAGATCCAATCTTTTAATGATTAATCGTCCAGCGTTAATGCAGGCTAAACAAGTAGTGACCGAAAACACCTTTAATAAAACTCACCACATCCTGAATAACCTTCCATGACTTCTTCTGAAAGCCTAAATGCTTTCATACGTGTGATTTGAATGACGCAAGAGTGGATCTTTCTGTGACCTTTACAAATTTAAGATTAATCTACCAGTAAAAAAATGTAATAATCTGCAGGTCACATGTCTTCCGCACTGTGGGTTGTGATCTGTACGAATCATGGATCAACCGTGATCCATTACACCCTTAATTATATATGATATCCTCTGACAAAGTTAACTGGGATTTTTCTATGAAATCTTTGAGCTCAACACTTTTGACATCATCTCAAAATGATGAGCCTTTAAATGTTTGACTGTGTGTTACATTTCAGATCTGTGCGAATATTATGGAGTACTGCCAGACGCTGCTGCTGCAGAGCTCATCTGAAGCCCAGTTCTCACTCTGTCTGTTCAGCCCGTCAGCAAGTGAACCAGCCGGTTAGACTTTCTGCTTCTTTACAGTCTGTCACTGCTGATTAAATGTTGGCTGCATTTTCTAACCTAACTGTGCCTTTTCCTCTACATCAGATGTGTCCATCCCCTCTGCCCGCGTGCCCAGTCTGGGGCTGGTTCTGCTCCTGCTGAAAAACAGTGCCAGCGACTTCTTCAGATACCATGACAGTCACAGACAGAGCCTGAACAAGCTGGAGCGAGTGGAGCAGCTTCCTCCTGAGGAACTCAAAGAGGTTATTATTAGATTTTTATGTTTGATTCAAATGTTCAGTATTGAGAGGCATGGTGTGTGTTAATATGTTTGTGTGTGTGTGTGTGAAGCTGTGCCAGGGCCTGGTGTCTGGTTCTGGTGGAGTGGAAAAGATCTCATCAGTGCAGAGAAATGTGCTCGCCAAACGTAGACTCGTCCAGCTGGTCAATAACAGAGCCAAGCTTCTTGCCCTCTGCTCCTGTATCCTTACACAAAAAAAAATTGCATTAGAAATAAGACTTTAAATAAATGTATTGAGAATTTGACTGTTTATTCCTGTTAAGTTTTGAAATTGTGGTCTCATGCCTGGAAATCGGGAAATGTGTTGTTCTTGACATGTTTTTTCTGAAGATATCATTGAGACGTGTCTGTTTGTTATTTGGCGCCACCTAGAGTTTTACTTGCTTTACTGCACTCCCACGGACCCCAAAGACTCACTGCTGCCAGGTTACAGAGGTCAGCTTTCTCTCAAGCTTATTTTCAGATGATTTAATGACGTGCTTCTTATCAGATTGCTCTCTCTGCAGATCCTGCTGGCAGCAGAGGATTGAGTGTGTCGAGAGTGAGCCAGCAAGATCTTGAACAGGTACATTGTACATCTATACTATCCAAACAATTGTAGAAAGATAGTTGATGATTGGTGATCAGGGCCAAAAATAGCCTTTGTCTAGGTTTCATGAGTAAAAAAACATTGTTGACAAACTATTTATCTGTGAAATGAACACTGAAAATATCTGTTGTGTGGAATTACTAAAGTTTAGTGAGGTGGAACTTCTGTCTAAGTTTTTAACACAACTAATCTGATTATACACCTTTAGGGCCAATACTACTATTGAGAATGGCTATTCTGAAACCGCTTATTGAGATGAATGTATAATATTTATATATAATATTACTTTTTGGAGGTTAGTACCATATATTTTGATTAAAGTTTATTTAGCAAGGTGAATGATACAAATCATGATACTATGATTAATTTCTAATAAAGTTCTAATATTAAAAATCCAAAAATAAAACAAAAGTGCTGAGGGGTAGCTTAATGTGTCTGTGCTCTTTGAGTAAGGGATTCATCAGAATAAACAGCAAAAATCAGTCCAAAGCACTCAAAAAATGTGGAAATAATATTAAAAAGCTTTTATTGACATTGCTATTCCTTAAAACTGTGCCTACGGGTTTCGGCAAACAACTGCCTTCATCAGGGTAACGGTGATCTGGTGCATCTGAGGTCTCAACAATCATCATTAATTCAGCATTGGTAGAGGGGGGAAAATAAACACTTGATGGAATTAAATTATTTTTTTAATTAATGCGTGTTATACAAAATATTTCTTGAATAATACAACAGAGATATAGAATGAAACCACAAAAAATATGTATATGTAGACAATTAAACAAGTATAGTGTATATGTACAGTATATGTGCGTGCATGTTTATGTGCATTTATTTGTACACGTCTATATATACATATTTTTTGTGGTTTCATTATTATTTGAGAAATATGTTGTAGAACATGCATCAAGTTTTCCATTTTTTTCCATTAAGTGTTTATTTTTCTCCCTCTATCAATGCTGAATTAATGATGATTGTTGAGTTGACCTTGTGTTCAATATATTATTTTAGATATTTTAATGAGTCATGAGACTAAAGCATTCAAAAGAAACTTCAGACGCACCAGATCACCGTGACCCTGATGAAGGCAGTTGTTTGCCAAAACACGTAGGCGCAGTTTTAGGGAAAAGCCATGTCAATAAAGACTTTTTAATGTTTTTTCCACATTTTTCGAGTGCCTTGGACTGATTTTTGAGTTTTAAGTTATAATATTATATTAAATAAATACCATTCATTTAGATTTTCTATTCATCAAAGATTCCTGAAAAACAACAAAAGACCGAAGCCTGGAATAATGATGCTGCAAATTTGCATAATGGGAATATCTACGAATTTAAAATGCACCAAAATAGAAATAATTTGTTTAATATAGTTTTGGTGTATTTTGATTCACTATATGCAGGCTTAATGAGCTGAAATATGTATCCCCAAAACTTGATTTATTACTTAAAGCTGCTTCGTAAATAATAACACATTAAAACAATGAGACTTGGCTGTTTGTGTAGTTGCAGAGTGACATGTCGAGCAGCTTCAGTGAGCCGCTGCAGAGGAAGCTGCTGGAGGTGGAGGGACTTTATAGCAAAAGCCGCTCTCGTCACACCTTCATCCAGGCCCTGACACGCAGGATCCGGGGCCTCGTACACCATGCCAAAAGCTGAACTCCGGCATGCAGATGTTCTCTAATTGTGAGAAAACAAAATCTTTTGAATTAGGCGTCTTTTTTGCAGTTTTGATGACTGTCAATCAACACATGAAGTTTTCTGCCTATGATAGTCGCTGTATTGGCTTTCTGCGTTTTTCTAATGTGGTCATTAAATGCTTTTCTAACAGACAGCCCTGTTGTTTCTGGCTTTCTTGGTAAAATGTGATCATATTTAAGCTTTTTTATAGTGGAACTCTTTCCCCACTATTGAGGAGATTAATTGTCATTTAAGAGAAAACATTTCCCCGGCATTGATCATTTTTTACACCAATCCATGTTTTAGGTATGTTATGGCAGGGAAGCCCTAATTCATGTCCTGAGTGTGAGTGAAAGTTCCGGGAGTCTCCCGCATGTGCATAGAGACTCCTGGATGCCCACAGACTAATGATAATCTCCTGGAAATCGTGCGTCTTCCCCCCCCAACCACTCTTCAAATACGTCGCACATGTTAGAAACATGCTAACAACATGCTAATTAATGTTGGAATCATGTTAACATTTCAAAGCATGCTAACAACATGCTAATTCATGTTGGAAACATGCTAATTCATGCTAGAATCATGCTGATTCATAATAGAATCATGCTAATGACGTGCTAATTCATGCTTTATTATGTATTATGCGTTTTGTTCTGTTGTTTTTTCATACTATTTTTTTCAAACTAAAACTACTTCCAAAAGGCTTTCTCAAGCCACCATAAAGTTTGTCCTCCAACTTTAATATCTAGTTGTTATATTACTCCTGTATTACGTTTGAGCGTTCCCTAAAATAATTACACAAGTACAACTTATATGGAAAATATTCAAGATTTTAAAAATTATATAATTAACTACAACAACAACAAAACTAGAAGTGTTCTATATTTTGCCGTCTTCTGTACTTCTGCATGTTTTCAAGGTATACTGCGGTTTGGAAAAATCAGCTGTAAAACGGTCAGAATTTTCTGCTATACTGTTGCGAAGGTATGTGTACGATTTTTTTTTAACTTTTTTTTTTGGAGTTTTTTTAGGACAACAGTATCTCCAGCAGAAAAAATATCCATAATGCCATTTTCAATTGTAAAGAAATCTGTTTTTGAAACTAATGAAGACAGCGGAAGTCAATATATGCTTTTGATTATTTAGCCTGACATGTTTACGGTTACAAAATATCCTAAATGTTTCTCAAAATAAAATATTTTGTGTTCAAAGGCGAAAAAATGATTTAGTTATTTACCGAGACAATTAAAAAGAATACATTTTACAGTAATCACTAAAATAAACCGTAATCACAATACTGACAAACCGTGATATTTTTATTCACGGTTATCATACCGTCAGAATCTTATACCGCCCATGCCTATTGGGTACTTTATTAGTTAGTCATTAACCCTTACACAAAAAAAAAAAGAAAATCACGCACCACATACCTGCGCTTTCCTACAGGATTTCTGACACTATTCTTGTAACTTCAGCAGGAATCCTCCAGAGAACATGCTTGTAAAAGTTGTAAAGCAGTCACTGCAAAGAGAGAACGGCAAATACATGCGCTTAAGCAAACACAGCTTTTCCATAATGAAAACCAGAAGCGCAAACTCATTCCAGAATAATCTTGTTTTATTTTACAAGGTACACTTTATAGAAGACAGTAAAGTGCGTAATCTTCAGTTTCAGTTGTACATATAAAAACAGGGTCTGTCTCGGCTCTGAGCTGATGTAGCTTTAATGCGAAAGAGATTCTGGGAATGAAAAGGCCAGCACAGAATACATTCAGATCGATTGCATGGTACGGATTGTTACAAATGTCAATAAAGAACCACGTTAGAATACAGAAACTCTGTCTTGTCTTTCTAATTTGCCCATAAAAATGTGTGCGTTAATGTCGTAGGCACATCCCGTTCTCAAAAGATAGAGGAATAAAATATGACTACAGTTCTGAGCTGTGATATGTTTCAAAGTCAAGTATCATTTAAATCACGTTTAACATCACATAGTCTTCTTTTTAAATTAAAATTCATCCTATTAAAGGGCATGGGCGGGAAAAAGGCCTGTTTCTCACAACATTGATGACAAATTAATATATAGTAATTAATACTAAGACTACGCAGCTCATTCTGCAGAGCAAGGCGAGAGACTGCATATAAGTATGAAACAAAATGAACATGCTTATTTCTTAAATGCGAATTAATGTAGAAATGGTCCAAACTAGGCTGAGAATGTCATTTTGTGCTCTGTAAAAGTCATGCATATCTTCTATAAATTATTTTTTAAATAATAATTACAGTATTTAAAGAACATGTACACATCTCCATCTCCCTGCAGAGTCTAATTTGTGCTGCCGACAGAAAAATGGATCATTTACACACAACAAACACTTCCCATTGGTCAGCTGACTGTCTATGAACAGAAGGATAATTATTACACTGATCTGATTCACTCACAACCAGCTATTTCATGTCAATACTGAATCAATTACAATGATTACAGAGGAGAATTTGATCAATCACACAATATCTCATAATTGGATGAAAAGAAGTCTCGCAAGTCGACATTTTTGTTCGAATTTTGGCAATAGAAAAGGTGAAAGCTTATGATGAGTCAAATATTCTCACATTGTCTATTGTGCAGCGGCTCATCAGAAACCGATCAGAAGTATACAGCAGACTTGTGAATGTTTTGTAAGATGGATATAATGTGCTGAGGCACTGCAAACACCCACATAGAAACTTAATGCTCCTGTAATGGACACGTCTCTGAATCTGCACCACTGTCCTTGTTGATCCTGGATTTACCAGTAGGAGGGCTGCAGCGGTGCAGATGATAAAGTTCAGTGTCATGGTATGGTATTACAGAATTCAATTCCATATTTTCCTCATAGAGTTCAGTTATCCTCCACATATAGACCCTCTCACGTTTTGACAAATACAAACCAAAATAAACCAAACAGTTGGATTCAGTTGCCCCAAATCTGTAATACAAGTTAAACTTCTCTTAAGACTTGTTTTTTTTCTAGCTTACTGTTAACCTTATACAATTAACTATGGTATTATTATAGTGAACGTGCACTAGCCTACTAATAACCGTGTGTGTGTGTTTATGTGTGTAACGATGACTATTTGTAGCATTACTTACTACAAATACCGAGGCTAATTGAGTAACAGGGTAAATGCAGGGTCAGTACACTAAAAAACGTTATTTATTTAACCGAGTGGTTGTTAAAAATATTGGGTTGCTTCGTTGGGTTGTTTTTTTTTTTTTAAACTTTATTGGCTATAATTGGGCGACGCAGTAGGTAGTGCTGTCGCCTCACAGCAAGAAGGTCGCTGGTTCAAGCCTCGGCTGGGTCAGTTGCCGTTTCTGTGTCGAGTTTGCATGTTCTCCCTGCGTTCGCGTGGGTTTCCTCCGGGTGCTCCGGTTTCCCTCACAGCCCAAAGACATGTCATGCACTATAGGCCCCGGATTAATAAAGGGACTATGCCGAAAATAAAATGAATGAATGGGCTATAATAACTCGATCAGATGGGTTAAAAAAATTGGAATTTCAACAGTCAACTGATGCTGCAACGGACACAGAACAGCTGCATGTTAATATGTGCGTAATGTTAATGTTGTTTTAATATATAGAAAATAAAAACGTAGTTTAACTTCAAAACAACAAACACAAAACGGTTTCTTTGTTTAAAGTTATAGTAAATATAAAGCAGATTACAAAAAGGGACTTTGACCGAACTCGTATAACGTTAGGTAATGTTTTCCTGAGGTAAATGTAGCCGGATTTCTCCACAAGTTGTTTTAATGACATCTTTCAAAGTTTAAACCATAGATTAAGCGATAAAATATGAGCTAATACTTTTTGGTAGATAGTTTTAATCGTGTAACATACCTTTTGATGCTTAGTCATGTTTATTTTGCGGTGAGGAAAAATGATACTATCGTTTCCCGCGCTCTGCGTCAAGGCTTGTTGCCAGTGTTTTGTCGATAAACGCCAGATTATGCGTCCTCACATTGAACCAGTACGCTACTTGATTGCCAAATCCCCATATGACACCTTTTGAAATGCTAATTAAAAAAAAAAAAACCCTGGAGTGTTACTGAGAGTTGCAAGACGTTTTAAATGTAACATTTCTGACTTTAAAAAAAAAATGATTGAGAAAAGTCAAACGCCATTGAATTTTGTTATTTGTTTAACAAAACGATAATTGTGATTACTGAATAAGCTTGAAGCATAGTTTGGGTTTTAATGTAAATAAAAAGCCAGTTCTGTGTAATGAAAGGAAAAAAACACTAAACTTTGACATCAGAAGACAGCTAAAAGTGTAAAACCCAAAGTATACTGTGGCCTACTTATTTTTTTACACATACAATGCACTTTAAAAAAAAAAAAGTCATCATCGGAACAGCACACACACATAAATGCACACAGCCCATAATTAATTGCACATACAATGAGCAGCTTTGTACCTTTGAACTGTTTTTGCACTATTTAACTTGTCCTCACACTCTATTCACTGGGTTGTTGTTATATATGACGACCATTTTGTTTTCACTCATGAAATAAAAAGCACTGATGCTAAACAAGGATGTTGAGTGTCTTCTATCAAGTGACCTTGCATTTAAAAAAATTAAGCTTTCTTGCCTGATTATTTGCATTGCACGGTGAGCCTGAGTGCAACTTGTTTTCAGATAATATAATAAAACTGTTAACACCATACCATGACTAACCATCAAACCGCTGCAACCCTATAAAATGACAACACATTGTCAAAATAATGATGTCCTTAATGAGTGTTCTGCAATTTTAAGCCATTTAGGTTTTTAAAAACCATTCAAATCCAGAATAAACAAATCCTATTTCTGCCTCCACACGCTATATACACAACAAGTAAATGTTCTGAATTGTACACTATTTACATTAGGCTTTAAATCAGTGTGCTGTCAGCAGAAGCATGACGTTATTTCCTCCATGTAATCCTTTGTGAACATCAGATCTGGTCAAGCTGGCATCTTGGAAGTGTTCAAAATAATCCAAATGGAGCTTTTAAGGAGACCTGGACCAAATCTCAGACTGACCAGCAGAGGGCAGCAGGAGAGCAACACTATACACAGACAGCACCACCAGTAGATAAATCTCCAATGAGAGTTTGTGGTCTTTGTTCAGATGCCGTTTGAGTTTAACTCTTGTGAGATTTCCGCAGAACTGCTTTCTTCAGGCGACTCTGGAACTTCTCCTGTCACTGCCATACGGATGACTTTGAGCCAGCGCTGTTTCAGTTCCTCGCTCTCTGCGGCGAAGCTGTGGATGGATTTGGACTGTGAGAGTCTGAAGCTGGCAGGAGGGTCAGTGGCTCTTGGATTGTCCTCCACCAGGTAGCCTAGCAGTGGAATGGTGGACTGGGCCTTGACGTCCTGCAAGGACAGTGAATGTTTGTTTTAGCAAAGGGAAGTGCTGTACGGGAACAGAAATGGGAGGTTCAGTGTGTGATGAAAGCGCACTGACCTGAGGTGCTCCGTACAAGTAGAGAACTAGAGCTTCTTTCTCAGGAATGACACACCAGACTTTCTGCCATGGCTTGTTCTTCTCACAGTACTGCAGGAAGCCACACATGATGCTGCTGCCACAGAACTGAGCCGCTTCAATCTGGCAGAGAACCACAGACACTCAGCACAAAAATACTGTCTGTATGACTATGAAAATATTAAGAGACCACTTGAAAATTAGCTTTTTGATTGACTTTGTAAACTACCGATGACATTTCTTCAAATGTACAACCAAATTGATGTTATTCAGAGCATTTTTGTTGCAGAAAATAAAAAGATGCAATTTTTTCAGACATGTTTATGTTAAAAATGCCAATGTTCACGACAGAACTGCTTTATATATTTAGTAGTAAAAAATCAGTATTTGGTGTAGTGACCCTGATTTTTAATCACAACAAATAAAACATCATTCTGACCAATTGTCATTTTCTAGGGGAAAATTGAAAAGTTTGTTGGACGAAAAAAAAAAAAGATTCTTAGATTAATATCTAATTAATTAAGAGAAACTACTGAGAATTTAAAGTGGTCACATAAATAGTTTCATATTTGTTTAAACTGTATGCAACAATATATAAATCCAGATTAAAACACACACACACAACTCAAAAGGGGGTCATTCATTTCAGCACAAAAGGTGTAAAATTATAATAATTACTAAATGTTACAAATCTTTTTAGTAAGCTTCTGTAATTAATATAACATTTTAGTATTTTTTTTATAAATTAAAAGTCTTAAGTAAAGCATCTATTATACATGATAGAGAATCAGATGTTAACATTTCACTTCAAATCAAAAGAAATATATATTTATATGCATATACATACATCCTCACTGGCCACTTTATTAGGTAGACCTTACTAGTACTGGGTTGCACATCCATGATACAAATCTCCCGTTCCACCACATCCCTAAGGTGCTCTATTGGATTGAGCTTTGGTGACTGTGGAGGCCATTTGAGTACAGTGAACTCATTGTCATGTTCAAGAAACCAGTCTGAGATGATTCACGCTTTATGACATGGTGCGTTATCCAGCTGAAAGTAGCCATCAGAAGATGGGTACACTGTGGTCATAAAGGGATGGACATGGTCAGCAACAATACTCAGGTAGGCTGTGGCGTTGACACAGTGCTCAATTGGTACTAATGGGCCCAAAGTGTGCCAAGAAAATATCCCCCACACCATTACTCCACCACCACCAGCAGCCTGAACCGTTGATACAAGGCTGGATGGATCCATGCTTTCATGGTGTTGATGCCAAATTACTACCATCCGAATGTCGCAGCAGAAATCGAGACACATCAGACCAGGCAACATTTTTCCAATCTTCTATTGTCCAATTTTGGTGAGCCTGTGCGAATTGTAGCCTCAATTTCCTGTTCTTAGCTGACAGTGAGTGGCACCCGGTGTGGTCTTCTGCTACTGTTGCCCATCCGCCTCAAGGTTGGACGTGTTGTGCGTTCAGAGATGCTCTTCTGCATACCTCGGTTGTAACAAGTGGTTATTTGAGTTACTGTTACCTTTCTATCAGCTGGAACCTGTCTGGCCATTCTCCTCTGACCTCTGGCATCAACAAGGCATTTGCACCCACAGAACTGCCGCTCACTGGATATTTTTTCTTTTTCTGACCATTCTCTGTAAACCCTGCAGATAGTTGTGCATGAAAATCCTAGTAGATCAGCAGTTTCTGAAATTCTCAGACCAGCTCATCTGGCAGCAACAACCATGCAATGTTCAAAGTCACTTAAATCACCTTTCTTCCTCATTCTGATGCTCAGTTTGAACTGCAGCAGATTGTCTTGACCATGTCTACATGCCTAAACGCATTGAGTTGCTGCCATGTGATTGGCTGATTAGAATTTTTGCAGTTGGACAGGTGTACCTAATAAAGCGGCTGGTGAGTGTATATAGTATTTTATTGCAATTTTGAGGTGAAATATGAATCTGACATGAGCTTTAATGACATACACAAAAAGTAAAACAAAGTTTAAAAAGCCAAAAGAAAAGGGTAGCTTTTCAGTATCAAGTTAAGTTTGTTCTCATGATGTGACAGTTTAGAAAAGGGAACAAGCCATTACTTCACAAATAAGCTTTACATATATTTGGAATAATCAACTTTGTAGCATCGCTTCCTCTTCCAAAACATCAACATACAGTACCAGAACATTAAAACACCAAAGAACCAGTGGCAACACTTCATAATAAGCCTAATGTTGAATAATAACATTATTCAATGCTAAACAGATCATCAGTTCATGTAAATTAGTCAGTTAATTGCTATACTTTTTATACACACCCACAAATATATATCAACTGCTGATCTGCAGAGCATTCTAAAATATATTTGTTAACAGCTGCATATTATAAAGTGTTACCGACCGATCTTACCGCAGTAGAATCCACCACAACAGTGTGTGCACGTCGTGTTTTCCTCCGTAACTGTGCATATATACAGTATATATAAAAGTTATATGAGGTTTTTTTTCTGAATCAGTAGAGTTTCACCATTTCACAGGTTGTGTGGTGCTGAACTCACCTCCAGGATTCCCTTCTTCTTGCCTTCTCTGTCATCACTGTCTGAACGGCCTGTCAGGATGAAGTAACAGTGTTTGCACACTTTACTAATCTTGTTTCCATCATATTCCAGAGTAGCTTTGTAGTCGGAACACTTCCAGCAGACCACCTGAAGGAGATGGATATTTCAGCACACTTCAGAACTGTAAAAGTACAGGATGTTTTTCATTTTCTTCTGGTTTGTTTGCGCTTACGTATCCACAGGCCCGACAGTGATGCCGCCTGCGTGTGATGGCATTAAACCCTTCTCTGCACTTCATGCACATGGTCACTTCATTGTCTCGGATCCAGCGAGGGGCTCTTTTACCCAGCTCTGATATATTAAGGTCCTACAGTAAGACATAGACATGATATATGTGTGAGAATTAAAATAATTCTCTAAATAAGAATAAAATAAAAATAAAAATACAGAATACACTTCATCCTTCACAAAACTATATACAGTGCATCCGGAAAGTAAAAAAAAGTTTTTTTTTATGTTCAGCCTTATTCCAAAATAGATTAAATTCATTTATTTCCTCAAAATTCTACACACAATATCCCATAATGAAATGTGAAAAAAGATTTTTTGAAATTGTTGCAAATTTATTAAAAATAAAAAACCTGAACAATCACATGTACATAAGTATTCACCGCCTTTGCTCAATACTTTGTTGATGCACCTTTGGCAGCAAGTACAGCCTCAAGTCTTTTTAAATATGATGCCACAAGCTTGGCACATCTGTCTATGGGTATTTTTGCCCATTCTTCTTTGCAATACCTCTCAAGCTCTATCAGGTTGGATGGGAATTGATGGTGTACAGCCATTTTCAGATCTCTCCAGAGATGTTCAATAGGATTTAGGTCTGGGCTCTGGCTGGGCCACTCAAGGACATTCACTGAGTTGTTGTGAAGCCACTCTATTGATATATTAGCGGTGTGCTTTGGGTAATTGTCCTGCTGGAAGATGAACCGTTGCCCCAATCTGAGGTCAAGAGCACTCTGAAGTTCCTGCTGCTGAAAAACATCCCCACAGCATGATGCTGCCACCACCATGCTTCACTGTAGGGATGGTATTAGCCTGGTGATGAGCGGTGCCTGGTTTTCTCCAAACGTAACGCCTGGCATTCACTCCAAGGAGTTCAATTTTAGTCTCATCTGACCAGAGAATTTTGCTTCTTATGGTCTGAGAATCCTTAAGATGCCTTTTGGCAAATTCCAGGCAGGGATCTATTCACTCTACCATACAGGCCTGATTCTGTAAGGTTCTCCTCTCCCCACAAAAGAACGCTGGAGCTCAGACAGAGTGACCATCAGGTTATTGATCACCTCCCTGACTAAGGCCCTTCTCCCCCGATCACTCAGCTTAGATGGCCGGCCAGCTCTAGGAAGAGTCCTGGTGGTTCCAAACATCTTCCATCTACGGATGATGGAGGCCACTGTGCTCATTGGAATTTTAAGAGCAGCAGAAATTTTTCTGTAACCTTCCCCAGCCTTGTGCCTCAAGAGAATCCTGTCTCGGAGGTCTACAGACGATTCCTTTGTCTTCATGCTTGGTTTGTGCTTCGACATGCACTGTCAACGCTGGGACCTTATATAGACAGGTGTATGCCTTTTCAAATCATGTCCAATCAACTGAATTTACCACAGGTGAACTTCAATTAAGCTGCTGAAACATCTCAAGAATGATCAGTGGAAACAGAACGTAACTGAGCTCAATTTTGAGCTTCACGGCAAAGGCTGGGAATACTTATGTACATGTGATTTTTCAGGTTTTTTATTTTTAATAAATTTGCAACAATTTCAATAAATCTTTTCTCACATTGTCATTATGGGGTATTTTGTGTAGAATTGTGAGGAAATAAATGAATTTAATCCATTTTGGAATAAGGCTGTAACATAAAAAAATGTGGAAAAAGTGAAGTGCTAGGAATACTTTCTGGATGCACTGAAAGTGTACAATGACACAACTGCTAAATTAAAACCCAGCTGATTTAATAACTTATAAAAAAATATCAATATTTATTTTGTAAATTATGACTTTGAATCATCAGAAGTCATTTTAAAATCTTAATCATATGAAAAGCGGACGTTTTGTAGTATTTCAAATAATATGTTATAATGAATTTTTTTATTTTAGTCAGATTTTATTTGCATACATTTCATACATTTAAATAACATACATCTAATATATTCATTTAATAGCATATTAACTTAAATAGCATTTGAATATTTGATTTATTCATAATAAATCAATAATTAGTATAACTAAATAACTGTAAGCGAACTGTTAATTTAAATAAACAAATTTAAAAATTACTTAAATATCTAAATAATCCAATTATTTACATATAAATCGATTTAATGCATAACAAATCCTCTCTGTATAATGCATAATAAATATATAAATGTTCTCTTATAAGTGTTCAGTAAGTCATGTTGTCCAGCTGAATATTATAGTTCCAATAAGGCATACTGACCGAAGCTTCCTCCGTATCTTTAATTGCTGATTTAAAGGTCTCATTCTTCTGGAGGGAGATGTCTATTGTTTCAATGAATGCCTGTAACACACAGGAGATCAGTTTTAAAAATGGACTATCAGTATTAATGCACATTCATGTATAACAGTACCATTATAATCACCCCAATCTTACCTTTATCCAGCTTTCTTTATCGTGTTTAGAGCTGTAGTGAGACAACAACACCATTAAAACAAGCAGTACTGTGCAATATGTTTTATATTTCATATTTGCCCCATGATGCTTTGCATGAACAATGGGAGTAACTTCCATTAAAGTGTAAACAATATCGGCATGTTTCAGTATGTTAGTCTTAAGGATATCGATACTTCAAAACAGTGACAAAATTTGCAATAAGAAGATAAAAACATCCAAACTTCCCGAAGTTTGTCACTTCTGTCTAAATGGATCTACATTTTTTTTTGACATCCCCTCATACTTCAGTATCTCATCAAATCTTCTGACCAATCAAATGCTCTCTAGTATCTGACATATCCTGCCCTCTTCAAAACATTATTGCTTGACCTCAATCACTCTAATTGGCAGGGCTCCCTGCTGAAAAAACAGCTTAAACCAGCAGTCTAAGCTGGTTAGCTGGTTTTAGCTGGTTGACCAGCCTGGTTTTAGAGGGATTTTGGCCATTTTCAGACTGGTTTCAGCCATTTCTAGCCTGATCTTAGCTGCTCAGGCTGGAAAATGGCCATCTTAAAATCAGCTTGGTCAGTTTAGCCAGGCCGGGAGCACAGCCAAAACCAGCTATGTTTGGCTTAAACCAGGCTGGTCAAGTATTAGCTGGTTTTAGCTGGTCATTTCCCAGCCTGACCAGCTAAGACCAGGCTGGAAATTACTGAAACCAGCCTGGAAATGGCCAAACCCCCTCTAAAACCAGGCCCTTCAACCAGCTAAAAACCAGCCAGCCTGTCTAGGCTGGTTTAGGCTGTTTTTTTCAGCAGGGCTGTGATAACAAAAACATGCTAGTGGCAGTTTTTTATTCAAAAAAGAGGGAGGAGCTAATCCACATCCCTTTCTGTCTTCATGTTTCAGTTCAAATTATGTCACTCATTGACCTTTAATGTGCACTTTGAAGTATTCCATTGTTTACTGTTGGTTACTAAGTCACCAATCATACAGTCGGCCACTCTAACAATTTGATGAAAATGCACATAATGCACATTTAGGATAGAATAGTAAGGGATGGGATCCCGGCTAGTGAAGAATGTTTTTAAAAAATGGGTACAATAAGGTGACATTTTTTGTCTTCAAAACAAAATATTAAACACATCCAAATATTAAAATAAAACTTATTATAATAAAAAAATATATTTTTAGCAGACCATGAATAGCCCACAAAAACAAAAACAAAAAAGACTTTTTGAAGCAATATTAAAGATGCATTATTGATCATTACTGTACTGTGCAGAAAACACTCAATAAAGAGCTTTGAGTGTGATACTAATATATTAAAATTTTATAATGTTATTTTCCTGATGGATAAAAATAAAGCACAGTCAAATGTATATTTTACTCTGTTCTAACTATTTGTCTTATTTAAAATGTTTGGTTCCAGCACATTTTGACTAGTGGTTCCCCAAAAAAGAAGTGCAACCTATAATTTGTAAAGCATTCGTCACGTGTGGAAAGCTGTTTGGAAAGATATCAAGCAAAGCTAGGATAGTCTGTACCTGGCCTGCAGCTCCAGTGTTCGTTCTTTTCCAGAAACTTGAAAGGTGTGAGGATAGTCCTCATTGAACGTCTCTTTCACATTCATGCCTTCAATGCCGATGCGTGTGCGCACCGTGAACTTCTGTCCCACCAGGCTGAACTTGGGAACGCAATACAGCAGCATGTTGTTGAACTGTAGAAAAGAATGAACGGAGATTCAGGATAATAAACAGAGGATTTATTTAAAGCTATATATTCATAGTAGTGCAATATTCATCAGAACGGGCAATAGTTACCAGGAAGAGATATCTGTCCATGGCTGAAGTGTTTCTGGCCGCCAGTTTCAGAATGTGACCCTGCTTTATTAACTCATTCGAGGGATTTACAATGTCCTCTTCTTCTCCCAGCATCTCATAAATCTCCAGCAGCTTCTTCAGGTTTTCCTGAGAGATGTTACAGGAGGAAACTAAATATTCACAAAATTTTGACATTTTTGTCTTTTTCATTTTTACAAAATGAAAATTACAATCTTAAAAATAAAGAATTTTATCTTGATCTTGTCATAATCTTGATCAAGTGTCATAATATTTATATTTAGCAACATTTTATTGCAGATGTTAAAAATACTGGAAGAACATTTGTTGATTATTTTTTGGAAGAACACAAACAAATGATTTATTTAAATAGTAATTAATACCCAAATAATTTTTAAAGTGGAATTTTAAAAGTGGAAATTGGACGGCCATTATTTATTTAACTATTATTTGTATTTGAATATAATTGACATAATTTATTTTTTAATTAATAAAATGCATTTAATAATCCAAATAACTAGAAAATTGTGATAAAATTATTTAAGGAATTTTTTTAAATGAGGTAATTTTAATTAAAGTTTAATAATTTTTGAAAAGGTTTTCTATCAGTAATTGATTAGTATTTTCTAAATGCATGTCATAGATCTTAATGTAGTAACTAGGTCCACATGGAATCTGCGCGCGCAGAAATTAAATTTAGTTTATTTAATTACTTGTTAAATGTGAGTAAATTAATATTCATTCAGTTTTTTTATTAATTTCAGTAATATTATTGACTAATATGAAAACGTTCATATGATTTATTTACAATACACTTTGTAAAGTAATATTTTCTGTCTTTCAGTAGATGTATTATACAGTATGAAAGACCAAATAAGCTGGTCTAGACAAGTGCGTCTAGTTGGATTTGCATTGTAAACATTAAATAAAAGTAAAAAAAAAGGTATTCTTTTTTTATTTCATATATTATTTTTTATTTATGATATTCCCAAAACGATTCCTCATAAATCCGCAGATGTTTTTACAAAATTCTCCACAGATACAGCAAAAAATGAACGCAGATTCTGTCTGGCCCTAGTAATAACTTATTAAATCATGCTTTTTAAATGTATTAAAATAGTAATATTATTATTACACACATAGCATTCAAACATGATCTCCATGATCTCTAAAAGCTGATTTACCAGTAAACCAGTAAAAAAAGTCACTCACTGTTTTCCGAATGGCAGTGTTGGAATGAGTGGCGGCCATGCCGATAATCTCTAAAGACTCTGAAAACACACAAGTTTCTTATTTAGAAGAGGTCTTGTTTAAAGTCTGTTTTTAGCAAGCTGCTCACTCCTAAACTCACTTTCAGCGTCCCGCCGGTCCATGTGCTCTGGAGGGAGTTTCTTCAGATAGTCTTTGAGCAGCATCTCATATCGTGGCACTCTCTGAACCGGCTCCAACATGTGGTGCTGCAGTGTCAGATTGCCACACGCTTCCTGACTCTGAACACAGAAAAGCACGTCAGTCTACATGCACTAAAGAATGTTTTGGTCAATATTTTTATCCCTACAAACAAATAAAACATAAAAATAATAACAATAACCCTCAAAACATTCAAAATCTGTATATGATTTTCACATTCGCGGTCTGTTTGGACATGAAGAATCATTGTTTTAGAAATGTTTAGATCTGATCAGCAACTTCTCATTATGAGTGAATGTTAATTTGTTGTAAAGTTTTGAGCGTATTACCATGTTATTAATGCACATAACCCTTTTAGATTATGTTTCAAATAACATTTGAAATTACACATAAACCATAACAAGAAACTATTTTGAAACTATTTTTGATCAGAAAACTTATTTGAATAGAACACTAGATAAACCTTATAATTAATACAATTTGTATTAACTTAAAAAAAGTCTAATTCTGCTATCAAGTGTATCATTCTTGTCATTGATCAATAAATTTCAGTCCCAAAAGTGTGAGACGTTGTGAAAAGGCAAAAACTAATTTTGAATAAATAATATAATATAACTAATGTAACTAATATAACTTAAATGATATGCAAAAAATAGCTTAGATCCCTAATGGCACACTGCCTTTTTTTTTTTTAATGGTTAATAGCTACTAAGTTATATTAAAAAAGAGGAATATTTGTGATATGAGGCACTAAAAATGCTTGCAACCTTTTTGTCACCTTACCACAAAAAATACATACAGTGCATCCAGAAAGTATTCATAGCGCTTCACTTTTTCCACATTTGTTTATGTTACAGCCTTATTCCAAAATGGATTAAATTCATTTATTTCCTCAAAATTATACACACAATACCCCATAATGACAATGTGAGAAAAGATTTATTGAAATTGTTGCAAATTTATTAAAAATAAAAAACCTGAAAAATCACATGTACATAAGTATTCACAGCCTTTGCCGTGAAGCTCTAAATTGAGCTCAGGTACGTTCTGTTTCCACTGATCATTCTTGAGATGTTTCAGCAGCTTAATTGAAGTTCACCTGAGGTAAATTCTGTTGATTGGACATGATTTGAAAATGCATACACCTGTCTATATAAGGTCCCAGGGTTGACAGTGCATGTCAAAGCACAAATCAAGCATGAAGACAATGGAACTGTCTGTAGACCTCTGAGACAGAATTGTCTTGAGGCACAAGGCTGGGGAAGGTTACAGAAATATTTCTGCTGCTCTTAAAGTTCCAATGAGCACAGTGGCCTCCATCATCGGTAAGTGGAAGATGTTTGTAATGTAATGTAATGTAATGTAATGTGTATTTATATAGCGCATTTATTGTGTATGGCCATACACCCAAAGCGCTTCACAATCACGAGGGGGGTCTCTTCACACCACCACCAGTGTGCAGCATCCACTTGGATGATGCGACGGCAGCCACAGGACAACGGCGCCAGTGCGCTCACCACACACCAGCTATTGGTGGAGTGAAGAGACAGTGATAGAGCCAATTCGGTGGAAGGGGATGATTAGGAGGCCATGATGGGTAAGTGCCGATTGAGGGACTTTGGTCAGGACACCGGGGTTATACCCCTACTCTTTACGAGAAGTGCCATGGGATCTTTAATGACCACAGAGAGTCAGGACCTCGGTTTAACGTCTCATCCGAAAGACGGCGCCCACTGACAGTGTAGTGTCCCCTTCACTTCTACTGGGGCATTAGGACTCACACAGACCGCAGGTTGAGCGCCCCCTGCTGGCCTCTCTAACACCACTTCCAACAGCAACCTAGTTTTTCCCATGTGGTCTCCCATCCAGGTACTGACCAGGCTCAGCCCTGCTTAGCTTCAGTGAGTAACCGGTCTTGGGCTGCAGGGTGATATGGCTGTGGCTTTGGAACCACCAGGACTCTTCCTAGAACTGGCCAGCCATTAAGCTGAGTGATCGTACTGTGAATCATACTGTGGGGATGTTTTTCAGAAGCACGAACTGGAAGACTAGTCAGGATAGAGGGAAAGATGAATGCAGCAATGTACAGAGAGATCCTGAATGAAAACCTGCTTCAGAGTGCTCTTGACCTCAGACTGGGGCGAAGGTTCATCTTCCAGCAGGACAATGACCCAAAGCACACCACCAAAGTGTCAATGGAGTGGCTTCACTACAACTCGGTGAATGTCCTTGAGTGGCCCCACTAGAGCCCAGACCTAAATCCTATTGAACATCTCTGGAGAGATCTGAAAATGGCTGTACACCGTCACTTCCCATCCAACCTGATAGAGCTTGAGAGGTACTGCAAAGAGAAATGGCCAAAAATTCCCAAAGACAGGTTGGCCAAGCTTGTGGCATCATATTCAAAAAGACTTGAGGCTGTGATTGCTGCCAAAGGTGCATCGACAAAGTATTGAGCAAAGGCTGTGAATACTTACGTACATGTGATTTTTCAGGTTTTTATTTTTAATAAATCTGCAACAATTTCAAAAAGTCTTCACATTTTCATTATGGGGTATTGTGTGTAGAATTTTGAGGAAATAAATGAATTTTATCCATTTTGAAAGAGGCTGTAACATAAAAAAACGTGGAAAAAGTGAAGTGCTACGAATACTTTCCGGATGCACTATATATCTTATGCATTTCAGTCTGATTAAAATGACTAGAATGCATTGTGAGGTTAAGCAATTATGAATGAATGAAAGAAAGAAAAAATGAATGAATGATGTCATAAATGTCATCATTAATAATGATTTTAAAGAACAATTACTTGGTAGTTGGGAGCCTTAATAATTTGAAAAACAAAATGCCTACATTTCAACATTTAATTACCTCAAATAACTGTATTTCTCATTCAATAAGAACTTATCAGATTTTTTTTTTCTGGAATTCTCATGGTCACTTAACTTTGCTATTCAAAAATAACCCTCTACAAGAATAGCAATCTGCATCAGTGTTCACCTGTATATCCAGAATGATGGCTTTAAATGGAGGTGATCGATCTATCCAGTGCTTCAGCAGATCCATGGCATGATCAAAGTTCCGCACATACTCTGCGTACATCTTCAGGAAGGGCGTGAGCTTCTGTAGGATGTCTCCAATGCGAGGTGTCGACGTCCTGGAGGAAAATTTAAGAGCAATTAAGACCATCAATTTACCCAAAAACTCTACAAACTGATTGAGTGTATATGTCACCATTCTCCCATGCGTTTTTCCAGGTCAGGCAGAAGGAACTGGCTGTGGAAGGCATTAATGGAGGTGATGTTGGAAAATATGCTTCGCACCACATCCACAGGGAACGTGTCTTTTTTTGCCTCTTCCATGAGCTTGGTGTAAAACACCTGCAAAAGAGGACCGAAATCAGATGATGTATGATGTGTCTGCATACTACTATTTTTAAAGTGTCTATGTATAGAATTCAGAAAACAGTGGCAATAGTGACACCAGTACCTGTTAAGTGAACTGCAGCCAGAAATGTACATTTTTCGCACTTGTATACTTGTTACCTTCTTTGTAATTGTTTTTTGATTATGTAGGAAACCTGAAGCGGTAATATACTTATGAACAACATTCAGACACTTGTTAACAGAGGCATTTAGATGAATACGTAAAAAATTGCTGTGCACGGTCCTCTCAGAGAAACAATACAGCAGAGTAAAAAGAATGTGATTGTATAGGATATCGACTGAATTCACGGCGTCATGTGACAGGTCATTTAAAGAGCCCCTAGTATGGGTTTTGAAAATGACCCTCCCATGCAGGGTGTAACACAGCACTAAGTGAATGCAAACATCCAGTAGGTTAGGTTTAAATCTGCGCTGTGTGTTTAAACTATTGATATTGATTCTTTAGTGAAATAGTCGACTCAGAGTCGAATGAATGAATCGAATTGGGTTCAGATCTTTTGCTCGGACGGTCGATACGGTTACATCAACAAATATGTAGTACCACATCTGGTAAAATGTGAATGCGCTTTCCCTTCCCTTCCCTTTGTCTGCCATTTGCTATTAGAGGAAGGAGCAGCGGAGACTATTATGTATGGGACTTTGTCAGACTTTGACAGGGACTTTGTCAGTAACTGTTACAGTCATATGGACCAGTTTCTTCTTCCTCCGCATCATAATATGCAAGTGTAATTAAAATTGTTGCCTCGTTTTCTGTAGTTTGCAAAATAAGTGTTTAATTGTGTGTTATAAGTTGTAATGGCCCTGCGCGGCTTATAGATCAGTGCTTGTACTGTATCTCTCAGGTTAAATCTTTATGGGGCTATTCACATATTGCTTCCAAAAACTACGTTGAAAACGAGACGCGTGCTTCTTCCTTTACTGATTTAAATACGTTTCTGAACTGTGATCCTCTTACGTTTGACTTTGGCTATGGCCACCATCAGCTGTTCCTCACGCACGGCGCGGTCAATTTTCAAAACAGTTTAACTTTTGCCACTGTGTAGATTAATACTGAATGTATGCCATTGTTATTACTTGGTGTTAGGTTGAAGAGTAGAGTAATATGCTGGTGTTTAACTGCATTACTTCATTGGGCTCTCACAGACTCTGTGTGCTACTTCATAGCCGAGGTGGGATTTCTCTCGGTGTGCGCTGAACGCAGACTGCTACGACCCATGTACAACAGGACAATTTCTGCTCACATTTATTGACGATTTTGATGTGATTATTGTAAATTTGTAAAAACTGCTTTGAGCTTGTTATATGGTATATATATATATATATATATATATATATATATAATATATATATTATATATATATTATATATTATATATATATAATATATATATATATATATGGCTCTGGATGGCCACATTGACCAATGAGCTCTTGTTTTCATGCCTGGATCTGCTGAAGTTACAGTAAATGCAACTTGGTGCCACTCAAGCACAAAACGTCTAGCCAAGACCATTTTCCTAACAACAAATAATAATAATAATACCTTACAGTTATGCAGCACTTTTCTGGACACTCAAAGCACTTTACACATTTTCGGGGGGGAATCCCCTCATTCACCACCAGTGTGCAGCATCCACCTGGATGACATGACGGCAGCCTTATTGCGCCAAACCACACACAAGCTGATTGGTGGAGAGTCGACGTGGTGGAGAGGAGAGTGATGAAGCCAATTATGATATGGAGATGGTTAGGAGGCCATGATGGACAGAAGTCAGTGGGCAAATTTTTTCAGGTTGCCAGGGTTAAACCCCTACTCTTTTTCAAAGACATCATGGGATAACGACCACAGACAGTCAGGACCTTGGTTTACGATCTCATCCAAAAGACGACGCTCACCGAGCAGTATAGAGTCCTCATCAATATACTGTGGCATTAGGACCCACACAGACCGCAGGCTCAGCGGTCTCACTAACACCACTTCCGGAAGCAACCTAGCTTTCCCATGTGGTCTCCAGACCAGGTACTGACCGAAGTCAGCCCTGCTTAGCTTCAGTGGGCGACCATGTGAGAGTTGCAGAGAGCTAGATGCTGGCATCAAGGATTTGCAGATCAAATATGATTCGATGGTGAATTTTTTCACTTAATTAAGCCTCATGTAACATAAGGGAGTGATTTTTCACGTGCTCAACGGCAGTGAAAATGCTTGGGTGGGAATGCTAAAAATGTCTCGAAAACTGCTGAGGGTAAGCATGAGCAAAATTCATCCCGATGTGCACGAGCCTTTATTATGAGAATAGACTGATTGAGATCACCATACTGATAAACAGTGCACTAGCACTGGTTCAGTTAACTATTATAACAGTGTCAACAACAACAAAAACTAAACAAAATGAGGACTTACCTTATCTAATAAGTTCAGTCGTGCAACATAGGCCTTCTCTGTCTGCAGGAGTTCATTTGCAATCTTGTAGAGTTTCTGCTCGTTGGTTTCCTAAAGAAAAATATCAGATGTGTGAACAAGTTGTATCTCTTCATATTTATTTTAGAGTTGTTTTTAATTGATATTTTAGTCAATTTAACAGCATCATTGACCTGTTTGGTCCCACTTTATATTAAGTGTCGCTTATACCTGTGAACTCACATGGTAACTAGATGTGTAAGTAGTATGTAACTACAGTGTATGTACAAACGTTTACATAGTATTTACTTTTGTATTACTGGTGTAACTACACTCATGTAACAACCCACTGAATAGTATGTGTAAGTACAAATGTGTAACAGGACATTGGTAACAACAGTAGGAAAGTACACATCTGTAACAAGAATTATGTAAGTGCATTGTGTAACAACAATATGTACTTGCAGATGTTTTCCCACTTCCACACCAGTTTGCAGATCATGCACTTGTGAACACTGTATGGCAGAACTAATGCTGCATTAGAAGGTTTCACCTTGTGATACCAGTGTACTTACATGGTAACTCCACAGGAACTGTCCACTTAATATAAAGTGTAAAATGGTCACAAATTACTGTGTAACTTGTAGAAATATCTTCTATGCAACACTTTAATAACAGTGTAGTTACATGGTAACTCCACAGGAACAGTCCACAATATAAAGTTTAAAATAAAATTCATTTTCGTTTCGGCCTAGTCCCTTTATTAATCTGGGGTCGCCACAGCGGAATGAACCGCCAACTTATCCAGCATATGTTTTTACACAGTGAATGCCCTTCCAGCTGCAACCCATCTAAGCCGAAAAGAAAATGAATGAATGTATGAACAGTAATTTGTGACCATTTTACACTTTATATTGAGTGGATCCTGTGGATTTACCATGCAAGTACACTTGTATCACAAGGTGAAACCTTCTAATGCAGCATTAGTTCTGCCATACAGTGTTCACAAGTACATGATCTGCAAACTGGTGTGGAAGTGGGAAAACATCTGCAAGTACATATTGTTGTTACACAATGCACTTACATAATTCTTGTTACAGATGTGTACTTTCCCAGTGTTGTTACCAATGTCCTGTTACACATTTGAACTTACACATACTATTCAGTGGGTTGTTACATGAGTGTAGTTACACCAGTAATACAAAAGTAAATACTCTGTACCAGTGTGTACATACACTGTAGTTACATACTACTTACACATCTAATTACCATGTAAGTTCACAGGTATAAGCGACAATATAAAGTGGGACCTCTTCTGGTGAAAGGTTTATGTGGCATTTTTTATTTCATACGGTTTCTTTTACAGTATTGATGTAGTAATGTAATTAAAGTATAATCAGTTAAAAAGACAAAATCCCCATGAACTGGAAGCAGTGACCATTTTTTTTGTTTGTTTTCGTATTGTGACGTAATTTCTAAAGGAACGAAATATTAAATGAGAAAACAGTGGTGTAGTAAAGTAGGCATTTCATTTATAAAGATGGGGAAATGGGTTTCTGGAGAGTTATGACACCTCCTCCTCACCGTTTCTGTTTGGAGGGACGAGGGCCATGCCCAATACCTCAAAATCACATAATCTGACAATTTAAATAAAAAAAAAAACAGTAATTGTATTTTCAGATTTTAATTTTAGATTCTTAATGAAATGAACATATCACCACAAAACTAGCAATGTGAGCTAACAAAATCAATATGTTTAATTTAATTTCATGGGGACTTTAAGCATTCATTTAGTTGTACAGGCATAAAACGAGATGAAAGCTAAGAAACTCTGAAAATACTGTGTTAAAATAAATGCCCATATTTTAAAGACATGGAGCAGAACAATGAATTTTAATGCAGTGCTTCTCATCCAGTCTGAGACACACTTTATAATATATATCAATCAGGCAATGAAGATCATTGATTTTTAAAGAAACCAGATCTTAAACGTGGTGATTTTGCAATAGCATGACAGTTCACCAGAAGCGATTGAGCTGGCTTACTGAAAATTAAAAGACCTTGTGGACATACCTCATTAAAATTAAACCAGTAACAATAATAACATTTTCTGATTAACCATGAAAGCAAAATATATATAGCAGTTTCCTAAAAACATGACACTGAACTAAATGTTTTTGCATTGGTAATAAAAACAACTGTTATTAATTATTAGCACCAAATAATAACTAATATTTAAACAAAGCACAGAATCAGCATATTAGAATTATTTCTGAAAGATTATGTGACAAATAAACCTGGAGTAACGATGCAGCATGACAATTCAGCATTGAATCACAGGAAAGCTGAGGAATCTTAGAAACTAAGTTTTTAAATATACACACCAAAAAGGGTTATTTTAAATAAAATTATATTCAACAATTTTTATTGCATTTTTGATCAAACAAATGCAGCTGTGGATGAGATCTGTCAAAAACAAACCTTGTTGCTCTCAAACATTTACAGCGGGGAAAATAATTAAAGGTGCCATTGACTTGATATTTTCACCGGATGTTGAGAACAACCAAAGAAATCCACATATGTAAAGAAAACAAAACTAATTAGTTTACAGACGAAGTCATGTGTAATAAATTGAGATGACACAGGGAAAAAGTATTGAACACATGAAGAAAGGGAGGTGTAGAAAGGCAGTGAAAGCCCAGAGAGCAGCTGAAATCTCTCAGTAGTTATTCAGCAACCCTTTGCCCTTTGTCAGTGTAAATGAATAATAGCTGCTTCAGTCCAACATCTACATTAGCAGGACGATGAAGACAAAACCAGGGTGGAAATTTCAGAAAGACAATGATCCAAAACACAGCCAAGGAAACTCTCAAATGCTTTCAGAGGAAGAAAATCAAGCTGCAGAATGGCCCAGCCAATCACCTGACTTGAATCCAATATATTATACAAAATAAAGATCAGATTTGATAGACGAGACTCACAGAACCATCAAGATTTTTACAATCTGTTCAAGTCTGTGAAAAAATCCCACCTGAGCAATGCATGTGACTTCACTCTCCATATGAGAGGTGTCTTTAAGCTGTAATCACCAAAAAAGCCTTTCATATAAAGTATTAAATACGTTTGAGTAGTTCAGTACTTGCTCCTTGTGTCATTTCATTGTTATTACACATTTAACATTTAACAACATTTTTTCAGATGTATTTTTTTTTGTTTTTTTTTTTTATGTTTGTATTGTTTGGGTTTTTACCAAAATCTGTTCAATTCCATGTCAACAGCTCCTTTAGAAATATAATTAATGTGTTCAATACTTATTTCCCCGCTGTATATCCTATAAAAGTGATTAGAAGTTTTCAAACTTTTCTCTCAGCAACTCTTCTTGAGTCTCTTGAGCTCATTTTAACTTAAATTATTAAAAATGTTTGTGTTGAATTTTGCTGAGGGTGAACTAACACTGCAGATGTCCCCAGCTCAGCGGCTCACATGGCCAAAGGGAAACCGAGCTCTGAACATAAAGGTCAAGAGTAAAGCCATTCAGAGGTGGACTCGCAGCTCCACCTACATTCCTCACTTCTCCATCACATTCCTCCCCTCATTCTCTCCATCACACCCATATGCTATGAGACATCCACTGCACACACTGTTAACACTAAAACTGCCAGGCGTTGTTGTTGTTGTACACCTAAAAAAATCCCCCATGCACATGACCACAGTTTTGAGATGGCTTAAAATGATCTATGTCACTATATTATGTCACTGTCTTCACAAAGTAATGTCTAGAGTCATGAAATGATTATATTTGGTCATCCACAATGATGCTGAGGTGACACAGCATTCACTTTTCAATTAAATTAAATTAAATTAAATTAAATTAAATTAAATTAAATTAAATTAAATTAAATTAAATTAAATTAAATTAAATTAAATTAAATTAAATTAAATTAAATTAATCTTTATTTCTATAGTGCATTTACAATGTAGATTGTGTCAAAGCAGCTTAACATAGCAATTTATAGTAAATTGAAATTGAAACTGTGTCAGTCCGGTTTTTAGAGTTGAAGTTCAGTTTAGTTCAGTTCAGTGTGGTTTAATTTTCCTTCCCATTTAGTGTCTTTAATATTGGTTTGGCAAGATCTCTTTTTTTATTCATTGAGTTAAAATTTGTTTACCGGTAGTTAAATTCAGGGTGCAAACTACAGAGAAGCTATGACCGTTTCATATGGACGTTGAGACACTGCTTATTCATTTTCTGAAAAAAATGATGTGACGTTGTGTTTAGTTTTACTTGCTTCACACAGTAGGCCAATACAATGTTCTTTTTTTTTAAACTCCGTGACATTGCTGTAAACATGTTGGATAATTAAGCTGAAAGCAGGTAAACTTGACAGAACCCCTTTCAATGGTGTTCTTTCATTTTCGAATTAGTTTTACCGGAGTGAAAAGTGAAATCCCTATAAAATAACAAGTTTTTATAAACTAAAAATGCATATACTGTCCTTAATGCCATCATCTTGAGTTAGCGAATAAAAAAATTATAGGCTACATGATGAGGTTATTTATTTTGTTATTAAGTGAAACATATTGTGTTTGTTGATTTTATATAAATGAATGTATTCCTCTCACAGAAGCACTGCAGATAAAATTAAATAACTCTGTTGTTTAGGCTGCTGTTGCATGTAAAAATAAATCCCTCAAAAGATATTTTCAAGGATCAAAGAAAGTTATTGATGGAAAAATTAAACCAAATTACTTTGTAATATTAGTTACAATCATATAATTATACGTTTTATATTTCTAGATTTTTTGTTTTTATATTGCTGTTTTTTTTTTTTTTTACAGGGATCCTGTGTGTTTTATAGCCTATTTATTGTGGCAAGGGACTCTCAAGATCAAAGCGACTCCCCCCACCCTCTTAGGAGAAAAATGGGCTCCCCCAAAAGCTACGGTATAGTTCAACACTGGTTAAATCCACTGCTTAATAACATACACTGTAAAAATATCTGTTAATTAATAGTTTCCGTATTTTTTGTGTTTTCCCTTTATTTATGGTTGTGAGTTGCATTGTAAGATGTTGATCTATGCTTTGTCGACTTTTGATGTTGTTAATTCAACTCTACAGTTTAACAAAGTTACTTTCATTGACATTTAGTAGTCTAAAATAATATAATGTTTAAGAAATAATATATAGACAAATAAGTCAGTAAAAATAACAGAAAATGTACTGGCAGTTTATTACAAGATTTTGTACCATAATATACAACCCAACTTTTACTTTAAAGATTAATTTTTCAAGGTTAAAAGTTGTTGGAAGCAAGATCATGATCCCATAATGCAATTCAAAAGCATAAATAAACAGGGCTAAATAAAAAAAAAAAAAACATGAACCAAAAATAATACAGAAAACTTAATTTATGAATATTTTTTAAAGTGTAGATTGCTAAAACATAAACAGTGCAAAAATGACAGTGTTAAAATGAAGTCATTATATAGCTAAATTTCACCTTATCCACCTTCTTTTTCCACATGTGACTGCTATATTTTAAATTATGGGTAGAACATATGGTTTGAGGAATCTTCATTCAAAAGAACTGTCTCATAAGAACGAATCATGATAAGATGCATACAGTACCTGTTGACCCTCCCGTTTTTCTCAGATTCTCCCGTATTTTACAATCTATCCTGCTATCATCCTGTAAAGGTATTTTCCCGTATTTTTCCCGTATTTTCAATCTTTCTATGAAGGGTGGCAATAAACATTAAAGAGCCGACCCTCCTATACGCAACTTGCCAAACCACCAGGGGACGCCCCTTGCTCTTAAATGTGAATCTGTGATTTCATTTTATTTAAGCATGAAAACACTTTGAAATAAATAAAAAAACAAATATAAAAGCAAGATTTCTTTCATTTCCACATATTTAGTAATTTGGGGAAAACTGTTTTCATCCCAATGTTGACAGGTATGAAGATAGTACTACAAATAATCCATATTCCAATAAAAACTGAGTGAGAGGTATGATTTGGCTTTGTGCTTCATTTGTTTCCAGCATGCTAATAGTGTTACACTTGGTATTTTAACATTAGTGACATTAGTGTCATGAGCAAATCTGTGGCCAAAGCTCTTCTGAGTGTTTCGTTCCTGCAGATTTTTTTCTTTTCTCCCTACAGTACAGTAATATTCATTAAATGCCTGTAATATTGCTGCATTTTGGTGGTTTTTGTGGTCTGCTGAAAGTATTTGTAAACTTTAATGTTTACTTTTAATATTGGACAGTGAACTATGAAGACAATAATGTCACCTGATTGTACCTTGCTTTTATTTTTTAAACACTTCCCTGATTGCTAATGCTATCAGTTTAACAGAAGTTCCCCTTATTATTCATAAAAATGATCATGGGCCATTAGGAAAAGGTGGATACTAAAAAGCCTCTTTTTGGATCAATGGTTTTATTTAAATATATAACAATACTACATTTTCTTGCAAATATGCTAATTTTAGAGGTCACCTATAGTTAAACAGTTGAGTTGTATAATTTTTTAATCAATTTAGCCTATATCTCCTGGTCTAGCAAGAGCAATCTTAGCTTAGCTTAGCATAATCATTGAATCAGATTAGAACATTAGCATCTCGCTCAAAAAATTCATAAATAATTTTGATAATTTTCCTATTTGAAGTTTGACTCTTCTGTAGTGGCATCATGTACTACGACTGAAGGAAATGCAGCAAAGTTACTTGACTACTGCAGACAGGTCAAGTTTTAAGTGAAGTTTCATAAACTAATTTCGAGAGGAGCACGTGATATGATTGAGCATGGCTGGAATTCTCATCCGTACTCAGTAACAATCCAATCAGACTTATCCAAACTTACAATAAATAGACCGACCTTTCCCTACTGCCTTCTTCATTTGGAAGATTTCCCCCTTCCACCCCATCTCCTCCTTTTCCTCCCTTTTCTAAGGGGAGCTCTCAAGACCTACCTGTTCTCGGACCCCTTTATACTAATTGACCAGGCGGAAGCCTTGGGCTCAATTATCTCCGAGCTCAGGGTTCTTTCCCGGGACACATGCCAAACCTGCTATTAATGCAAGCATATATGTGTGAACTCTTGAAATAAGAAAATATCAAAACTCTTTACTTTTTTTGAGTGATTTGATAATGGTCAAATCTGATTCAATGACTTGCTCCTGCATACCGGAGATTGGCTAAATGGAGTAACAATAGTAAAACTCACCTGTTCAACTTTAGATGACTTCTAAAACGTTCTAAAAAGTTTTTGTTTTTGGTTATAAAAATAATATATTTTAGAGCAGTAATCATAATACCGTGATACTGTGAAACCGTGATATTTTATTCCAAGGTTATCATTCCGTCAGAATCTTATATTAGCCCATGCCTAATGTACATTTGAAAAGTAGCTAAACTTGACCCTGTTCTAGTGTTAAAGCAACTTCCTGATGAACACTGAGCACGAACAGCACTGCTATCCCTGCCTGTCAGCACTTTGAGGACACACAGTCTATCTGTTCTTATCACAATCTACAACCTCAGCTCACATAATAACCTTTGAACTATTTAGAGGACACCACTTAGCTGATGAAAGGAACTAACTTACAATATATCCAGCTTTTGGCACAGTTGACTGCAATTCAAAAAAGAAGCTTGTTGTTAAGATGTGCCTCAGAGGACGGGAAATAAAAGGATTAATAAGAGGAAAAAGAGTAAAGGCAGTAAAAGAGGAGCTGGTGTTGACAGACAATTGGAGGTCCATGTTCAGAATGGATGAAGTAGGAGCAGTGGTGAAATGTAACAAATTACAAATACTCAAACTACTGTAATTGAGTAGTTTACTTTAAAATAGTTTTAAAAATGTACTTTTACTTTCTTTTGAGTACATTTTAGTGCAGTATCTGTACTTTTAGTCCACTACTTTCCTTCAACCTGCAGTCACGACTTTATTTTTTCTTGTCTATGGGGATTAGAAAAATCAGTCCTGTGATTCCTGTCCAATCAAATCGCACATAGAAGTAAAGATAACATTTTAGTATTTTTTTATAAATTAAAAGTCTTAAGTAAAGCATCTATTATACATGATAGAGAATCAGATGTTAACATTTCACTTCAAATCAAAAGAAATATATATTTATATGCATATACATACATCCTCACTGGCCACTTTATTAGGTAGACCTTACTAGTACTGGGTTGCACATCCATGATACAAATCTCCCGTTCCACCACATCCCTAAGGTGCTCTATTGGATTGAGCTTTGGTGACTGTGGAGGCCATTTGAGTACAGTGAACTCATTGTCATGTTCAAGAAACCAGTCTGAGATGATTCGCTTTATGACATGGTGCGTTATCCAGCTGAAAGTAGCCATCAGAAGATGGGTACACTGTGGTCATAAAGGGATGGACATGGTCAGCAACAATACTCAGGTAGGCTGTGGCGTTGACACAGTGCTCAATTGGTACTAATGGGCCCAAAGTGTGCCAAGAAAATATCCCCCACACCATTACTCCACCACCACCAGCAGCCTGAACCGTTGACAAGGCTGGATGGATCCATGCTTTCATGGTGTTGATGCCAAATTACTACCATCCGAATGTCGCAGCAGAAATCGAGACACATCAGACCAGGCAACATTTTTCCAATCTTCTATTGTCCAATTTTGGTGAGCCTGTGCGAATTGTAGCCTCAATTTCCTGTTCTTAGCTGACAGTGAGTGGCACCCGGTGTGGTCTTCTGCTACTGTTGCCCATCCGCCTCAAGGTTGGACGTGTTGTGCGTTCAGAGATGCTCTTCTGCATACCTCGGTTGTAACAAGTGGTTATTTGAGTTACTGTTACCTTTCTATCAGCTGGAACCTGTCTGGCCATTCTCCTCTGACCTCTGGCATCAACAAGGCATTTGCACCCACAGAACTGCCGCTCACTGGATATTTTTTCTTTTTCTGACCATTCTCTGTAAACCCTGCAGATAGTTGTGCATGAAAATCCTAGTAGATCAGCAGTTTCTGAAATTCTCAGACCAGCTATCTGGCAGCAACAACCATGCAATGTTCAAAGTCACTTAAATCACCTTTCTTCCTCATTCTGATGCTCAGTTTGAACTGCAGCAGATTGTCTTGACCATGTCTACATGCCTAAACGCATTGAGTTGCTGCCATGTGATTGGCTGATTAGAATTTTTGCAGTTGGACAGGTGTACCTAATAAAGCGGCTGGTGAGTGTATATAGTATTTTATTGCAATTTTGAGGTGAAATATGAATCTGACATGAGCTTTAATGACATACACAAAAAGTAAAACAAAGTTTAAAAAGCCAAAAGAAAAGGGTAGCTTTTCAGTATCAAGTTAAGTTTGTTCTCATGATGTGACGTTTAGTTAAAAGGGAACAAGCCATTACTTCACAAATAAGCTTTACATATATTTGGAATAATCAACTTTGTAGCATCGCTTCCTCTTCCAAAACATCAACATACAGTACCAGAACATTAAAACACCAAAGAACCAGTGGCAACACTTCATAATAAGCCTAATGTTGAATAATAACATTATTCAATGCTAAACAGATCATCAGTTCATGTAAATTAGTCAGTTAATTGCTATACTTTTTATACACACCCACAAATATATATCAACTGCTGATCTGCAGAGCATTCTAAAATATATTTGTTAACAGCTGCATTATAAAGTGTTACCGACCGATCTTACCGCAGTAGAATCCACCACAACAGTGTGTGCACGTCGTGTTTTCCTCCGTAACTGTGCATATATACAGTATATATAAAAGTTATATGAGGTTTTTTTTCTGAATCAGTAGTTTCACCATTTCACAGGTTGTGTGGTGCTGAACTCACCTCCAGGATTCCCTTCTTCTTGCCTTCTCTGTCATCACTGTCTGAACGGCCTGTCAGGATGAAGTAACAGTGTTTGCACACTTTACTAATCTTGTTTCCATCATATTCCAGAGTAGCTTTGTAGTCGGAACACTTCCAGCAGACCACCTGAAGGAGATGGATATTTCAGCACACTTCAGAACTGTAAAAGTACAGGATGTTTTTCATTTTCTTCTGGTTTGTTTGCGCTTACGTATCCACAGGCCCGACAGTGATGCCGCCTGCGTGTGATGGCATTAAACCCTTCTCTGCACTTCATGCACATGGTCACTTCATTGTCTCGGATCCAGCGAGGGGCTCTTTTACCCAGCTCTGATATATTAAGGTCCTACAGTAAGACATAGACATGATATATGTGTGAGAATTAAAATAATTCTCTAAATAAGAATAAAATAAAAATAAAAATACAGAATACACTTCATCCTTCACAAAAACTATATACAGTGCATCCGGAAAGTAAAAAAAGTTTTTTTTATGTTCAGCCTTATTCCAAAATAGATTAAATTCATTTATTTCCTCAAATTCTACACACAATACCCATAATGAAATGTGAAAAAAGATTTTTTGAAATTGCAAATTTATTAAAAAAAAAACCTGAACAATCACATGTACATAAGTATTCACAGCCTTTGCTCAATACTTTGTTGATGCACCTTTGGCAGCAATTACAGCCTCAAGTCTTTTTGAATATGATGCCACAAGCTTGGCACACCTGTCTTATGGGAATTTTTGCCCATTCCTCTTTGCAGTACCTCTCAAGCTCTATCAGGTTGGATGGGAATTGATGGTGTACAGCCATTTTCAGATCTCTCCAGAGATGTTCAATAGGATTTAGGTCTGGGCTCTGGCTGGGCCACTCAAGGACATTCACTGAGTTGTTGTGAAGCCACTCTATTGATATATTGGCGGTGTGCTTTGGGTCATTGTCCTGCTGGAAGATGAACCGTTGCCCCATCTGAGGTCAAGAGCACTCTGAAGTTCCTGCTGCTGAAAAACATCCCCACAGCATGATGCTGCCACCACCATGCTTCACTGTAGGGATGGTATTAGCCTGGTGATGAGCGGTGCCTGGTTTTCTCCAAACGTAACGCCTGGCATTCACTCCAAGAGTTCAATTTTAGTCTCATCAGACCAGAGAATTTTGTTTCTTATGGTCTGAGATCCTTAAGATGCCTTTTGGCAAATTCCAGGCAGGGATCTTCACTCTACCATACAGGCCTGATTCTGTAAGGTTCTCCTCTCCCCACAAAGAACGCTGGAGCTCAGACAGAGTGACCATCAGGTTATTGATCACCTCCCTGACTAAGGCCCTTCTCCCCCGATCACTCAGCTTAGATGGCCGGCCAGCTCTAGGAAGAGTCCTGGTGGTTCCAAACATCTTCCACTACGGATGATGGAGGCCACTGTGCTCATTGGAACTTTCAGAGCAGCAGAAATTTTTCTGTAACCTTCCCCAGCCTTGTGCCTCGAGACAATCCTGTCTCGGAGGTCTACAAACAATTCCTTTGTCTTTATGCTTGGTTTGTGCTTTGACATGCACTGTCAACCCTGGGACCTGATATAGACATGTGTATGCCTTTTCAAATCATGTCCAATCAACTGAATTTACCACAGGTGAACTCCAATTAAACTGCTGAAACATCTCAAGAATGATCAGTGGAAACAGAAGTTACCTGAGCCCAATTTAGAGCTTCATGGCAAAGCCTGTGAATACTGATGTACATGTGATTTTTCAGGAGGTTTTTTTTGTAATAAATTTGCAACAATTTCAAAAAATATTTTTTCACATTGTCATTATGGGGTATTGTGTGTAGAATTTTGAGGAAATAAATGAATTTAATGAATCCATTTTGGAATAAGGTTGTAACATAAAAAATGTGGAAAAAGTGAAGTGCTATGAATACTTTCTGGATGCACTGAAAGTGTACAATGACACAACTGCTAAATTAAAACCCAGCTGATTTAATACTTATAAAAAAATATCAATATTTATTTTGTAAATTATGACTTTGAATCATCAGAAGTCATTTTAAAATCTTAATCATATGAAAAGCGGACGTTTTGTAGTATTTCAAATAATATGTTATAATGAATTTTTTTATTTTAGTCAGATTTTATTTGCATACATTTCATACATTTAAATAACATACATCTAATATATTCATTTAATAGCATATTAAATTAAATAGCATTTGAATATTTGATTTATTCATAATAAATCAATAATTAGTATAACTAAATAACTGTAAGCGAACTGTTAATTTAAATAAACAAATTTAAAAATTATTAAATATCTAAATAATCCAATTATTTACATATAAATCGATTTAATGCATAACAAATCCTCTCTGTATAATGCATAATAAATATATAAATGTTCTCTTATAAGTGTTCAGTAAGTCATGTTGTCCAGCTGAATATTATAGTTCCAATAAGGCATACTGACCGAAGCTTCCTCCGTATCTTTAATTGCTGATTTAAAGGCTCATTCTTCTGGAGGGAGATGTCTATTGTTTCAATGAATGCCTGTAACACACAGGAGATCAGTTTTAAAAATGGACTATCAGTATTAATGCACATTCATGTATAACAGTACCATTATAATCACCCCAATCTTACCTTTATCCAGCTTTCTTTATCGTGTTTAGAGCTGTAGTGAGACAACAACACCATTAAAACAAGCAGTACTGTGCAATATGTTTATATTTCATATTTGCCCCATGATGCTTTGCATGAACAATGGGAGTAACTTCCATTAAAGTGTAAACAATATCGGCATGTTTCAGTATGTTAGTCTTAAGGATATCGATACTTCAAAACAGTGACAAAATTTGCAATAAGAAGATAAAAACATCCAAACTTCCCGAAGTTTGTCACTTCTGTCTAAATGGATCTACATTTTTTTTGACATCCCCTCATACTTCAGTATCTCATCAAATCTTCTGACCAATCAAATGCTCTCTAGTATCTGACATATCCTGCCCTCTTCAAAACATATTGCTTGACCTCAATCACTCTAATTGGCAGGGCTCCCTGCTGAAAAAACAGCTTAAACCAGCAGTCTAAGCTGGTTAGCTGGTTAGCTGGTTGACCAGCCTGGTTTTAGAGGGATTTTGGCCATTTTCAGACTGGTTTCAGCCATTTCTAGCCTGATCTTAGCTGCTCAGGCTGGAAAATGCCATCTTAAAATCAGCTTGGTCAGTTTAGCCAGGCCGGGAGCACAGCCAAAACCAGCTATGTTTGGTTAAACCAGGCTGGTCAGTATTAGCTGGTTTTAGCTGGTCATTTCCCAGCCTGACCAGCTAAGACCAGGCTGGAAATTACTGAAACCAGCCTGGAAATGGCCAAACCCCCTCTAAAACCAGCCCTTCAACCAGCTAAAAACCAGCCAGCCTGTCTAGGCTGGTTTAGGCTGTTTTTTTCAGCAGGGCTGTGATAACAAAAACATGCTAGTGGCAGTTTTTTATTCAAAAAAGAGGGAGGAGCTAATCCACATCCCCTGTCTTAATGTTTCAGTTCAAATTATGTCACTCATTGACCTTTAATGTGCACTTTGAAGTATTCCATTGTTTACTGTTGGTTACTAAGTCACCAATCATACAGTCGGCCACTCTAACAATTTGATGAAAATGCACATAATGCACATTTAGGATAGAATAGTAAGGGATGGGATCCCGGCTAGTGAAGAATGTTTTTAAAAAATGGGTACAATAAGGTGACATTTTTGTCTTCAAAACAAAATATTAAACACATCCAAATATTAAAATAAAACTTATTATAATAAAAAAATATATTTTTAGCAGACCATGAATAGCCCACAAAAACAAAAACAAAAAGACTTTTTGAAGCAATATTAAAGATGCATTATTGATCATTACTGTACTGTGCAGAAAAAACACTCAATAAAGAGCTTTGAGTGTGATACTAATATATTAAAATTTTATAATGTTATTTTCCTGATGGATAAAAATAAAGCACAGTCAAATGTATATTTTACTCTGTTCTAACTATTTGTCTTATTTAAAATGTTTGGTTCCAGCACATTTTGACTAGTGGTTCCCCAAAAAAGAAGTGCAACCTATAATTTGTAAAGCATTCGTCACGTGTGGAAAGCTGTTTGGAAAGATATCAAGCAAAGCTAGGATAGTCTGTACCTGGCCTGCAGCTCCAGTGTTCGTTTTTCCAGAAACTTGAAAGGTGTGAGGATAGTCCTCATTGAACGTCTCTTTCACATTCATGCCTTCAATGCCGATGCGTGTGCGCACCGTGAACTTCTGTCCCACCAGGCTGAACTTGGGAACGCAATACAGCAGCATGTTGTTGAACTGTAGAAAAGAATGAACGGAGATTCAGGATAATAAACAGAGGATTATTTAAAGCTATATATTCATAGTAGTGCAATATTCATCAGAACGGGCAATAGTACCAGGAAGAGATATCTGTCCATGGCTGAAGTGTTTCTGGCCGCCAGTTTCAGAATGTGACCCTGCTTTATTAACTCATTCGAGGGATTTACAATGTCCTCTTCTTCTCCCAGCATCTCATAAATCTCCAGCAGCTTCTTCAGGTTTTCCTGAGAGATGTTACAGGAGGAAACTAAATATTCACAAAATTTTGACATTTTGTCTTTTTCATTTTTACAAAATGAAAATTACAATCTTAAAAATAAAGAATTTTATCTTGATCTTGTCATAATCTTGATCAAGTGTCATAATATTTATATTTAGCAACATTTTATTGCAGATGTTAAAAATACTGGAAGAACATTTGTTGATTATTTTTTGGAAGAACACAAACAAATGATTTATTTAAATAGTAATTAATACCCAAATAATTTTAAAGTGGAATTTTAAAAGTGGAAATTGGACGGCCATTATTTATTTAACTATTATTTGTATTTGAATATAATTGACATAATTTATTTTTTAATTAATAAAATGCATTTAATAATCCAAATAACTAGAAAATTGTGATAAAATTATTTAAGGAATTTTTTTAAATGAGGTAATTTTAATTAAAGTTTAATAATTTTTGAAAAGGTTTTCTATCAGTAATTGATTAGTATTTTCTAAATGCATGTCATAGATCTTAATGTAGTAACTAGGTCCACATGGAATCTGCGCGCGCAGAAATTAAATTTAGTTTATTTAATTACTTGTTAAATGTGAGTAAATTAATATTCATTCAGTTTTTTTATTAATTTCAGTAATATTATTGACTAATATGAAAACGTTCATATGATTTATTTACAATACACTTTGTAAAGTAATATTTTCTGTCTTTCAGTAGATGTATTATACAGTATGAAAGACCAAATAAGCTGGTCTAGACAAGTGCGTCTAGTTGGATTTGCATTGTAAACATTAAATAAAAGTAAAAAAAAAGGTATTCTTTTTTTATTTCAATATTATTTTTTATTTATGATATTCCCAAAACGATTCCTCATAAATCCGCAGATGTTTTTACAAAATTCTCCACAGATACAGCAAAAAATGAACGCAGATTCTGTCTGGCCCTAGTAATAACTTATTAAATCATGCTTTTTAAATGTATTAAAATAGTAATATTATTATTACACACATAGCATTCAAACATGATCTCCATGATCTCTAAAAGCTGATTTACCAGTAAACCAGTAAAAAAGTCACTCACTGTTTTCCGAATGGCAGTGTTGGAATGAGTGGCGGCCATGCCGATAATCTCTAAAGACTCTGAAAACACACAAGTTTCTTATTTAGAAGAGGTCTTGTTTAAAGTCTGTTTTTAGCAAGCTGCTCACTCCTAAACTCACTTTCAGCGTCCCGCCGGTCCATGTGCTCTGGAGGGAGTTTCTTCAGATAGTCTTTGAGCAGCATCTCATATCGTGGCACTCTCTGAACCGGCTCCAACATGTGGTG
The DNA here is from genome assembly GCA_903798195.1 of Danio kyathit. NCBI lineage: Eukaryota > Metazoa > Chordata > Actinopteri > Cypriniformes > Danionidae > Danio > Danio kyathit. Next base: position 18,502,144 of record LR812536.1, on the reverse strand, counting down.
CTGCAGTGTCAGATTGCCACACGCTTCCTGACTCTGAACACAGAAAAGCACGTCAGTCTACATGCACTAAAGAATGTTTTGGTCAATATTTTTATCCCTACAAACAAATAAAACATAAAAATAATAACAATAACCCTCAAAACATTCAAAATCTGTATATGATTTCACATTCGCGGTCTGTTTGGACATGAAGAATCATTGTTTTAGAAATGTTTAGATCTGATCAGCAACTTCTCATTATGAGTGAATGTTAATTTGTTGTAAAGTTTTGAGCGTATTACCATGTTATTAATGCACATAACCCTTTTAGATTATGTTTCAAATAACATTTGAAATTACACATAAACCATAACAAGAAACTATTTTGAAACTATTTTTGATCAGAAAACTTATTTGAATAGAACACTAGATAAACCTTATAATTAATACAATTTGTATTAACTTAAAAAAAGTCTAATTCTGCTATCAAGTGTATCATTCTTGTCATTGATCAATAAATTTCAGTCCCAAAAGTGTGAGACGTTGTGAAAAGGCAAAAACTAATTTTGAATAAATAATATAATATAACTAATGTAACTAATATAACTTAAATGATATGCAAAAAATAGCTTAGATCCCTAATGGCACACTGCCTTTTTTTTTTTAATGGTTAATAGCTACTAAGTTATATTAAAAAAGAGGAATATTTGTGATATGAGGCACTAAAAATGCTTGCAACCTTTTTGTCACCTTACCACAAAAAATACATACAGTGCATCCAGAAAGTATTCATAGCGCTTCACTTTTCCACATTTGTTTATGTTACAGCCTTATTCCAAAATGGATTAAATTCATTTATTTCCTCAAAATTATACACACAATACCCCATAATGACAATGTGAGAAAAGATTTATTGAAATTGTTGCAAATTTATTAAAAATAAAAAACCTGAAAAATCACATGTACATAAGTATTCACAGCCTTTGCCGTGAAGCTCTAAATTGAGCTCAGGTACGTTCTGTTTCCACTGATCATTCTTGAGATGTTTCAGCAGCTTAATTGAAGTTCACCTGAGGTAAATTCTGTTGATTGGACATGATTTGAAAATGCATACACCTGTCTATATAAGGTCCCAGGGTTGACAGTGCATGTCAAAGCACAAATCAAGCATGAAGACAATGGAACTGTCTGTGACCTCTGAGACAGAATTGTCTTGAGGCACAAGGCTGGGGAAGGTTACAGAAATATTTCTGCTGCTCTTAAAGTTCCAATGAGCACAGTGGCCTCCATCATCGGTAAGTGGAAGATGTTTGTAATGTAATGTAATAATGTAATGTAATGTGTATTTATATAGCGCATTTATTGTGTATGGCCATACACCCAAAGCGCTTCACAATCACGAGGGGGTCTCTTCACACCACCACCAGGTGCAGCATCCACTTGGATGATGCGACGGCAGCCACAGGACACGGCGCCAGTGCGCTCACCACACCAGCTATTGGTGAGTGAGAGACAGTGATAGAGCCAATTCGGTGGAAGGGGATGATTAGGAGGCCATGATGGGTAAGTGCCGATTGAGGGACTTTGGTCAGGACACCGGGGTTATACCCCTACTCTTTACGAGAAGTGCCATGGGATCTTTAATGACCACAGAGAGTCAGGACCTCGGTTTAACGTCTCATCCGAAAGACGGCGCCCACTGACAGTGTAGTGTCCCCTTCACTTCTACTGGGGCATTAGGACTCACAGACCGCAGGTTGAGCCCCCTGCTGGCCTCTCTAACACCACTTCCAACAGCAAACCTAGTTTTTCCCATGTGGTCTCCCATCCAGGTACTGACCAGGCTCAGCCCTGCTTAGCTTCAGTGAGTAACCGGTCTTGGGCTGCAGGGTGATATGGCTGTGGCTTTGGAACCACCAGGACTCTTCCTAGAACTGGCCAGCCATTAAGCTGAGTGATCGTACTGTGAATCATACTGTGGGGATGTTTTTCAGAAGCACGAACTGGAAGACTAGTCAGGATAGAGGGAAAGATGAATGCAGCAATGTACAGAGAGATCCTGAATGAAAACCTGCTTCAGAGTGCTCTTGACCTCAGACTGGGGCGAAGGTTCATCTTCCAGCAGGACAATGACCCAAAGCACACCACCAAAGTGTCAATGGAGTGGCTTCACTACAACTCGGTGAATGTCCTTGAGTGGCCCCACTAGAGCCCAGACCTAAATCCTATTGAACATCTCTGGAGAGATCTGAAAATGGCTGTACACCGTCACTTCCCATCCAACCTGATAGAGCTTGAGAGGTACTGCAAAGAGAAATGGCCAAAAATTCCCAAAGACAGGTTGGCCAAGCTTGTGGCATCATATTCAAAAAGACTTGAGGCTGTGATTGCTGCCAAAGGTGCATCGACAAAGTATTGAGCAAAGGCTGTGAATACTTACGTACATGTGATTTTTCAGGTTTTTATTTTTAATAAATCTGCAACAATTTCAAAAAGTCTTCACATTTTCATTATGGGGTATTGTGTGTAGAATTTTGAGGAAATAAATGAATTTTATCCATTTTGAAAGAGGCTGTAACATAAAAAAACGTGGAAAAAGTGAAGTGCTACGAATACTTTCCGGATGCACTATATATCTTATGCATTTCAGTCTGATTAAAATGACTAGAATGCATTGTGAGGTTAAGCAATTATGAATGAATGAAAGAAAGAAAAAATGAATGAATGATGTCATAAATGTCATCATTAATAATGATTTTAAAGAACAATTACTTTGGTAGTTGGGAGCCTTAATAATTTGAAAAACAAAATGCCTACATTCAACATTTAATTACCTCAAATAACTGTATTTCTCATTCAATAAGAACTTATCAGATTTTTTTTTTCTGGAATTCTCATGGTCACTTAACTTTGCTATTCAAAAATAACCCTCTACAAGAATAGCAATCTGCATCAGTGTTCACCTGTATATCCAGAATGATGGCTTTAAATGGAGGTGATCGATCTATCCAGTGCTTCAGCAGATCCATGGCATGATCAAAGTTCCGCACATACTCTGCGTACATTCAGGAAGGGCGTGAGCTTCTGTAGGATGTCTCCAATGCGAGGTGTCGACGTCCTGGAGGAAAATTTAAGAGCAATTAAGACCATCAATTTACCCAAAAACTCTACAAACTGATTGAGTGTATATGTCACCATTCTCCCATGCGTTTTTCCAGGTCAGGCAGAAGGAACTGGCTGTGGAAGGCATTAATGGAGGTGATGTTGGAAAATATGCTTCGCACCACATCCACAGGGAACGTGTCTTTTTTGCCTCTTCCATGAGCTTGGTGTAAAACACCTGCAAAAGAGGACCGAAATCAGATGATGTATGATGTGTCTGCATACTACTATTTTTAAAGTGTCTATGTATAGAATTCAGAAAACAGTGGCAATAGTGACACCAGTACCTGTTAAGTGAACTGCAGCCAGAAATGTACATTTTTCGCACTTGTATACTTGTTACCTTCTTTGTAATTGTTTTTTGATTATGTAGGAAACCTGAAGCGGTAATATACTTATGAACAACATTCAGACACTTGTTAAAAGAGGCATTTAGATGAATACGTAAAAAATTGCTGTGCACTGTCCTCTCAGAGAAACAATAACAGCAGAGTAAAAAGAATGTGATTGTATAGATATGACTGAATTCACTGGCGTCATGTTGACAGGTCATTAAAGAGCCCCTATTATGGGTTTTTGAAAATGACCTCCCATGCAGTGTGTAACACAGCACTAAGTGAATGAAAACATCCAGTAGGTTTAAATCTGCGCTGTGTTTAAAACTATTGATATTGATTCTTTAGTGAAATAGTCGACTCAGAGTCGAATGAATGAATCGAATTGGGTTCAGATCTTTTGCTCGACGTCGATACGGTACATCAACAAATATGTAGTACCACATCTGGTAAAATGTGAATGCGCTTTCCTTCCCTTCCCTTTGTCTGCCATTTGCTATTAGAGGAAGGAGCAGCGGAGACTATTATGTATGGGACTTTGTCAGACTTTGACAGGGACTTTGTCAGTAACTGTTACAGTTCATATGGACCAGTTTCTTCTTCCTCCGCATCATAATATGCAAGTGTAATTAAAATTGTTGCCTCGTTTTCTGTAGTTTGCAAAATAAGTGTTTAATTGTGTGTTATAAGTTGTAATGGCCCTGCGCGGCTTATAGATCAGTGCTTGTACTGTATCTCTCAGGTTAAATCTTTATGGGGCTATTCACATATTGCTTCCAAAACTACGTTGAAAACGAGACGCGTGCTTCTTCCTTTACTGATTTAAATACGTTTCTGAACTCGTGATCCTCTTACGTTTGACTTTGCTATGGCCACCATCAGCTGTTCCTCACACGCACGGCGCGGTCAATTTTCAAAACAGTTTAACTTTTGCCACTGTGTAGATTAATACTGAATGTATGCCATTGTTATTACTTGGTGTTAGGTTGAAGAGTAGAGTAATATGCTGGTGTTTAACTGCATTACTTCATTGGGCTCTCACAGACTCTGTGTGCTACTTCATAGCCGAGGTGGGGATTTCTCTCGGTGTTGCGCTGAACGCAGACTGCTACGACCCATGTACAACAGGACAATTTCTGCTCACATTTATTGACGATTTTGATGTGATTATTGTAAATTTGTAAAAACTGCTTTGAGCTTGTTATATGGTATATATATATATATATATATATATATTATATATATATATATATATATATATATATATATATAATATATATATATATATATATATATATATATTATGGCTCTGGATGGCCACATTGACCAATGAGCTCTTGTTTTCATGCCTGGATCTGCTGAAGTTACAGTAAATGCAACTTGGTGCCACTCAAGCACAAAACGTCTAGCCAAGACCATTTTCCTAACAACAAATAATAATAATAATACCTTACAGTTATGCAGCACTTTTCTGGACACTCAAAGCACTTTACACATTTCGGGGGGGAATCCCCTCATTCACCACCAGTGTGCAGCATCCACCCTGGATGACATGACGGCAGCCTATTGCGCCAAACCACACACAAGCTGATTGGTGGAGAGTCGACGTGGTGGAGAGGAGAGTGATGAAGCCAATTATGATATGGAGATGGTTAGGAGGCCATGATGGACAGAAGTCAGTGGGCAAATTTTTTCAGGTTGCCAGGGTTAAACCCCTACTCTTTTTCAAAGACATCATGGGATAACGACCACAGACAGTCAGGACCTTGGTTTACGATCTCATCCCAAAAGACGACGCTCACCGAGCAGTATAGAGTCCTCATCAATATACTGTGGCATTAGGACCCACACAGACCGCAGGCTCAGCGGTCTCACTAACACCACTTCCGGAAGCAACCTAGCTTTCCCATGTGGTCTCCAGACCAGGTACTGACCGAAGTCAGCCATGCTTCGCTTCAGTGGGCGACCATGTGAGAGTTGCAGAGAGCTAGATGCTGGCATCAAGGATTTGCAGATCAAATATGATTCGATGGTGAATTTAGTTTCACTTAATTAAGCCTCATCTAACATAAGGGAGTGATTTTTCACGTGTTCAACGGCAGTGAAAATCGCTTGGGTGGGAATGCTAAAAATGTCTCGAAAACTGCTGAGGGTAAGCATGAGCAAAATTCATCCCGATGTGCACGAGCCTTTATTATGAGAATAGACTGATTGAGATCACCATACTGATAAACAGTGCACTAGCACTGGTTCAGTTAACTATTATAACAGTGTCAACAACAACAAAAACTAAACAAAATGAGGACTTACCTTATCTAATAAGTTCAGTCGTGCAACATAGGCCTTCTCTGTCTGCAGGAGTTCATTTGCAATCTTGTAGAGTTTCTGCTCGTTGGTTTCCTAAAGAAAAATATCAGATGTGTGAACAAGTTGTATCTCTTCATATTTATTTTAGAGTTGTTTTTAATTGATATTTTAGTCAATTTAACAGCATCATTGACCTGTTTGGTCCCACTTTATATTAAGTGGTCGCTTATACCTGTGAACTCACATGGTAACTAGATGTGTAAGTAGTATGTAACTACAGTGTATGTACAAACGTTTACATAGTATTTACTTTTGTATTACTGGTGTAACTACACTCATGTAACAACCCACTGAATAGTATGTGTAAGTACAAATGTGTAACAGGACATTGGTAACAACACTAGGAAAGTACACATCTGTAACAAGAATTATGTAAGTGCATTGTGTAACAACAATATGTACTTGCAGATGTTTTCCCACTTCCACACCTGTTTGCAGATCATGCACTTGTGAACACTGTATGGCAGAACTAATGCTGCATTAGAAGGTTTCACCTTGTGATACCAGTGTACTTACATGGTAACTCCACAGGAACTGTCCACTTAATATAAAGTGTAAAATGGTCACAAATTACTGTGTAACTTGTAGAAATATCTTCTATGCAAACACTTTAATAACAGTGTAGTTTACATGGTAACTCCACAGGAACAGTCCACAATATAAAGTTTAAAATAAATTCATTTTCGTTTCGGCCTAGTCCCTTTATTAATCTGGGGTCGCCACAGCGGAATGAACCGCCAACTTATCCAGCATATGTTTTTACACAGTGAATGCCCTTCCAGCTGCAACCCATCTAAGCCGAAAAGAAATGAATGAATGTAATGAACAGTAATTGTGACCATTTTACACTTTATATTGAGTGGATCCTGTGGATTTACCATGCAAGTACACTTGTATCACAAGGTGAAACCTTCTAATGCAGCATTAGTTCTGCCATACAGTGTTCACAAGTACATGATCTGCAAACTGGTGTGGAAGTGGGAAAACATCTGCAAGTACATATTGTTGTTACACAATGCACTTACATAATTCTTGTTACAGATGTGTACTTTTCCCAGTGTTGTTACCAATGTCCTGTTACACATTTGAACTTACACATACTATTCAGTGGGTTGTTACATGAGTGTAGTTACACCAGTAATACAAAAGTAAATACTCTGTACCAGTGTGTACATACACTGTAGTTACATACTACTTACACATCTAATTACCATGTAAGTTCACAGGTATAAGCGACAATATAAAGTGGGACCTCTTCTGGTGAAAGGTTTATGTGGCATTTTTTATTTCATACGGTTTCTTTTACAGTATTGATGTAGTAATGTAATTAAAGTATAATCAGTTAAAAAGACAAAATCCCCATGAACTGGAAGCAGTGACATTTTTTTTTGTTTGTTTCGTATTGTGACGTAATTTCTAAAGGAACGAAATATTAAATGAGAAAAACAGTGGTGTAGTAAAGTAGGCATTTCATTTATAAAGATGGGGAAATGGGTTTTCTGGAGAGTTATGACACCTCCTCCTCACCGTTTTCTGTTTGGAGGGACGAGGGCCATGCCCAATACCTCAAAATCACATAATCTGACAATTTTAAATAAAAAAAAAACAGTAATTGTATTTCAGATTTAATTTAGATTCTTAATGAAATGAACATATCACCACAAAACTAGCAATGTGAGCTAACAAAATCAATATGTTTAATTTAATTTCAATGGGGACTTTAAGCTATCATTTAGTTGTACAGGCATAAAACGAGATGAAAGCTAAGAAAACTCTGAAAATACTGGTGTTAAAATAAATGCCCATATTTTAAAGACATGGAGCAGAACAATGAATTTTAATGCAGTGCTTCTCATCCAGTCTGAGACACACTTTATAATATATATCAATCAGGCAATGAAGATCATTGATTTTAAAAGAAACCAGATCTTAAACGTGGTGATTTGCAATAGCATGACAGTTCACCAGAAGCGATTGAGCTGGCTTACTGAAAATTAAAAAGACCTTGTGGACATACCTCATTAAAAATTAAAACCAGTAACATAATAGACATTTTCTGATTAACCATGAAAGCAAATATATATAGCAGTTTCCTAAAAACATGACACTGAACTAATGTTTTTGCATTGGTAATAAAAACAACTGTTATTAATTATTAGCACCAAATAATAACTAATATTTAAACAAAGCACAGAATCAGCATATTAGAATTATTTCTGAAAGATTATGTGACAAATAAACCTGGAGTAACGATGCAGCATGACAATTCAGCATTGAATCACAGGAAAGCTGAGGAATCTTAGAAACTAAGTTTTTAAATATACACACCAAAAAGGGTTATTTTAAATAAAATTATATTCAACAATTTTTATTGCATTTTTGATCAAACAAATGCAGCTGTGGATGAGATCTGTCAAAAACAAACCTTGTTGCTCTCAAACATTTACAGCGGGGAAAATAATTAAAGGTGCCATTGACTTGATATTTTCACCGGATGTTGAGAACAACCAAAGAAATCCACATATGTAAAGAAAACAAAACTAATTAGTTTACAGACGAAGTCATGTGTAATAAATTGAGATGACACAGGGAAAAAGTATTGAACACATGAAGAAAGGGAGGTGTAGAAAGGCAGTGAAAGCCCAGAGAGCAGCTGAAATCTCTCAGTAGTTATTCAGCAACCCTTTGCCCTTTGTCAGTGTAAATGAATAATAGCTGCTTCAGTCCAACATCTACATTAGCAGGACGATGAAGACAAAACCAGGGTGGAAATTTCAGAAAGACAATGATCCAAACACAGCCAAGGAAACTCTCAAATGCTTTCAGGGAAGAAAAATCAAGCTGCAGAATGGCCCAGCCAATCACCTGACTTGAATCCAATATATATACAAAATAAAGATCAGATTTGATAGAGAGATCACAGAACCATCAAGATTTTTACCAATCTGTTCAAGTCTGTGAAAAAATCCCACCTGAGCAATGCATGTGACTTCACTCTCCATATGAGAGGTGTCTTTAAGCTGTAATCACCAAAAAAGCCTTTCATATAAAGTATTAAATACGTTTGAGTAGTTCAGTACTTGCTCCTTGTGTCATTTCATTGTTATTACACATTTAACATTTAACAACATTTTTTCAGATGTATTTTTTTGTTTTGTTTTATTTTTATGTTTGCATTGTTTGGGTTTTTACCAAAATCTTGTTCAATTCCATGTCAACAGCTCCTTTAGAAATATAATTAATGTGTTCAATACTTATTTTCCCCGCTGTATATCCTATAAAAGTGATTAGAAGTTTTCAAACTTTTCTCTCAGCAACTCTTCTTGAGTCTCTTGAGCTCATTTTAACTTAAATTATTAAAAATGTTTGTGTTGAATTTTGCTGAGGGTGAACTAACACTGCAGATGTCCCCAGCTCAGCGGCTCACATGGCCAAAGGGAAACCGAGCTCTGAACATAAAGGTCAAGAGTAAAGCCATTCAGAGGTGGACTCGCAGCTCCACCTACATTCCTCACTTCTCCATCACATTCCTCCCCTCATTCTCTCCATCACACCCATATGCTATGAGACATCCACTGGCACACACTGTTAACACTAAAACTGCCAGGCGTTGTTGTTGTTGTACACCTAAAAAAATCCCCCATGCACATGACCACAGTTTTGAGATGGCTTAAAATGATCTATGTCACTATATTATGTCACTGTCTTCACAAAGTAATGTCTAGAGTCATGAAATGATTATATTTGGTCATCCACAATGATGCTGAGGTGACACAGCATTCACTTTTCAATTAAATTAAATTAAATTAAAATAAATTAAATTAAATTAAATTAAATTAAATTAAATTAAATTAAATTAAATTAAATTAAATTAATTAAATTAAATTAAATTAAATTAAATTAATCTTTATTTCTATAGTGCATTTACAATGTAGATTGTGTCAAAGCAGCTTAACATAGCAATTTATAGTAAATTGAAATTGAAACTGTGTCAGTCCGGTTTTTAGAGTTGAAGTTCAGTTTAGTTCAGTTCAGTGTGGTTTAATTTTCCTTCCCATTTAGTGTCTTTAATATTGGTTTGGCAAGATCTCTTTTTTTATTCATTGAGTTAAAATTTGTTTACCGGTAGTTAAATTCAGGGTGCAAACTACAGAGAAGCTATGACCGTTTCATATGGACGTTGAGACACTGCTTATTCATTTTCTGAAAAAAATGATGTGACGTTGTGTTTAGTTTTACTTGCTTCACACAGTAGGCCAATACAATGTTCTTTTTTTTTAAACTCCGTGACATTGCTGTAAACATGTTGGATAATTAAGCTGAAAGCAGGTAAAGTTGACAGAACCCCTTTCAATGGTGTTTCTTTCATTTTCGAATTTGTTTTACTGGAGTGAAAAGTGAGATCCCTATAAAATAACAAGTTTTTATAAACTAAAAATGCATATACTGTCTTTAATGCCATCATCTTGAGCTTAGCGAATAAAAAAATTATAGGCTACATGATGAGGGTATTTATTTTGTTATTAAGTGAAACATATTCGTGTTTGTTGATTTTATATAAATGAATGTATTCCTCTCACAGAAGCACTGCAGATAAAATTAAATAACTCTGTTGTTTAGGCTGCTGTTGCATGTAAAAATAAATCCCTCAAAAGATATTTTCAAGGATCAAAGAAAGTTATTGATGGAAAAATTAAACCAAATTACTTTGTAATATTAGTTACAATCATATAATTATACGTTTTATATTTCTAGATTTTTTGTTTTTATATTGCTGTTTTTTTTTTTTTTTTACAGGGATCCTGTGTGTTTTATAGCCTATTTATTGTGGCAAGGGACTCTCAAGATCAAAGCGACTCCCCCCACCCTCTTAGGAGAAAAATGGGCTCCCCCAAAAGCTACGGTATAGTTCAAACACTGGTTAAATCCACTGCTTAATAACATACACTGTAAAAATATCTGTTAATTAATAGTTTCCGTATTTTTTGTGTTTCCCTTTATTTATGGTTGTGAGTTGCATTGTAAGATGTTGATCTATGCTTTGTCGACTTTTGATGTTGTTAATTCAACTCTACAGTTTAACAAAGTTACTTTTATTGACATTTTAGTAGTCTGAAATAATATAATGTATAATAAATAATATATAGACAAATAAGTCAGTAAAAATAACAGAAAATGTACTGGCAGTTTATTACAAGATTTTGTACCATAATATACAACCCCAACCCAGACAATAAATCACTTTAAACTTTTAAAAGATTAATTTTTCAAGGTTAAAAGTTGTTGGAAGCAAGATCATGATCCCATAATGCAATTCAAAAGCATAAATAAACAGGGCTAAATAAAAAATAAAAACATGAACCAAAAAATACAGAAAACTTAATTTATGAATATTTTTTAAAGTGTAGATTGCTAAAACATAAACAGTGCAAAAATGACAGTGTTAAAATGAAGTCATTATATAGCTAAATTTCACCTTATCCACCTTCTTTTTCCACATGTGACTGCTATATTTTAAATTATGGGTAGAACATATGGTTTGAGGAATCTTCAAAAGTTCAAAAGAACTGTCTCATAAGAACGAATCATGATAAGATGCATACAGTACCTGTTGACCCTCCCGTTTTTCTCAGTATTCTCCCGTATTTTACAATCTATCCTGCTATCATCCTGTAAAGGTATTTTCCTGCATTTCTCCCGTATTTTCAATCTTTCTATGAAGGGTGGCAATAAACATTAAAGAGCCGACCCTCCTATACGCAACTTGCCAAACCACCAGGGGATGCCCCTTGCTCTTAAATGTGAATCTGTGACATTTCATTTTATTTAAGCATGAAAACACTTTGAAATAAATAAAAAAACAAATATAAAAGCGAGATTTCTTTCATTTGCACATATTTAGTAATTTGGGGAAAACTGTTTTCATCCCAATGTTGACAGGTATGAAGATAGTACTACAAATAATCCATATTCCAAATAAAAACTGAGTGAGAGGTATGATTTGGCTTTGTGCTTCATTTGTTTCCAGCATGCTAATAGTGTTACACTTGGTATTTTAACATTAGTGACATTAGTGTCATGAGCAAATCTGTGGCCAAAGCTCTTCTGAGTGTTTCGTTCCTGCAGATTTTTTTCTTTTCTCCCTACAGTACAGTAATATTCATTAAATGCCTGTAATATTGCTGCATTTTGGTGGTTTTTTGTGGTCTGCTGAAAGTATTTGTAAACTCTAATGTTTACTTTTAATATTGGACAGGTGAACTATGAAGACAATAATGTCACCTGATTGTACCTTGCTTTTATTTTTTAAACACTTCCCTGATTGCTAATGCTATCAGTTTAACAGAAGTTCCCCCTATTATTCATAAAAATGATCATGGGCCATTAGGAAAAGGTGGATACTAAAAAAAGCCTCTTTTTGGATCAATGGTTTTATTTAAATATATACACTTTATTTATTTAAATACTACACTTTTCTTGCAAATATGCTAATTTTAGAGGTCACCTACAGTATAGTTAAACAGTTGAGTTGTATAATTTTTTAACCAATTTAGCCTATATCTCCTGGTCTAGCAAGAGCAATCTTAGCTTAGCTTAGCATAAGTCATTGAATCAGAATAGAACATTAGCATCTCGCTCAAAAAATTCAATAAATAATTTTGATAATTTTCCTATTTGAAGTTTGACTCTTCTGTAGTGGCATCATGTACTACGACTGAAGGAAATGCAGCAAAGTTACTTGACTACTGCAGACAGGTCAAGTTTTAAGTGAAGTTTCATAAACTAATTTCGAGAGGAGCACGTGATATGATGGAGCATGGCTGGATTCTCATCCGTACTCAGTAACAATCCAATCAGACTTATCCAAACTTACAATAAATAGACCGATCTTTCCCTACTGCCTAATCTTCATTTGGAAGATTTCCCCCTTCCACCCCATCTCCTCCTTTTCCTCCCTTTTCTAAGGGGAGCTCTCAAGACCCACCTGTTCTCGGACCCCCTTTATATACTAATTGACCAGGCGGAAGCCTTGGGCTCAATTATCTCCGAGCTCAGGGTTCTTTCCCGGGACAGCATGCCAAACCTGCTATTAACGGCAAGCATATATGTGTGAACTCTTGAAATAAGAAAATGATCAAAACTCTTTACTTTTTTTTGAGTGATTTGATAATGGTCAAATCTGATTCAATGACTTGCTCCTGCCATACCCGGAGATTGGCTAAATGGAGTAACAATAGTAAAACTCACCTGTTCAACTTTAGATGACTTCTAAAACGTTCTAAAAAGTTTTTGTTTTTGGTTATAAAAATAATATATTTTAGAGCAGTAATCATAATACCGTGATACTGTGAAACCGTGATATTTTATCCAAGGTTATCATTCCGTCAGAATCTTATATTAGCCCATGCCTAATGTACATTTGAAAAGTAGCTAAACTTGACCCTGTTCTAGTGTTAAAGCAACTTCCTGATGAACACTGAGCACGAACAGCACTGCTATCCCTGCCTGTCAGCACTTTGAGGACACACAGTCTATCTGTTCTTATCACAATCTACAACCTCAGCTCACATAAATAACCTTTGAACTATTTAGAGGACACCACTTAGCTGATGAAAGGAACTAACTTACAATATATCCAGCTTTTGGCACAGTTGACTGCAATTCAAAAAAGAAGCTTGTTGTTAAGATGTGCCTCAGAGGACGGGAAATAAAAGGATTAATAAGAGGAAAAAGAGTAAAGGCAGTAAAAGAGGAGCTGGTGTTGACAGACAATTGGAGGTCCATGTTCAGAATGGATGAAGTAGGAGCAGTGGTGAAATGTAACAAATTACAAATACTCAAACTACTGTAATTGAGTAGTTTACTTTAAGAAATAGTTTTAAAAATGTACTTTTACTTTCTTTTGAGTACATTTTAGTGCAGTATCTGTACTTTTAGTCCACTACTTTCCTTCAACCTGCAGTCACGACTTTATTTTTTCTTGTCTATGGGGATTAGAAAAATCAGTCCTGTGATTCCTGTCCAATCAAATCGCACATAGAAGTAAAGCATTAGAAGTAAATTGCATCATAATGAACTACCTAAAGACATGGGCGACTTATAATTGCAGCAAACTGTGTGAAAGCATTAAAAGTGTCCAAGAAGTGTCCAAAATCTTTACACGCACTGACCCAGAGACAGATGCATGTCACTGATGAAAAAATTATGGATGTTTACTGTATGAAAATTGAAATGGCCTTAAACACCCAGCAGGCACAAGATGCCAACATGATGTTAGAATGACGTTGTACCTCATGACGTTGCATTTTGTTTGGAAATGAAAATAGAGTTGATGTCAGAACTCAATGTCAGGCCGACGTCAATGTCCAACGTCCAACCTAAAAGCAACCAAATATCAATGTCTAATGATGTTACAGCTTGACATTGTGTGGATGTTACCACTATGATGTCTATCAGACGTTGGATTTTGGTTGCCATACCTGACGAATAAATGTCAGTATTTGACGTCATTCTGATGTTGGTTTAAGATGTTGGCTCAACATTGGATTTTGGTCCCTTTCTAATACAACCTAAAATTAACCAAATATCAATGTCAGTTGATGTTGTTATTGAACATCAAAATAACGTTGTCCTTAGACGCTGACTAGACATTGAATTTTGGTCACCTGACATCACAACCTAAATCAAACCTAATAGTAATGTCTATTGACATTGTGTGCTTGCTGAGCAATAACTAAATGCACTACAGAATGTTACATTTACACACATTCACAAATTACGTGTAAATGCATCAGCTTTTTATGGCATAGTACTCACTACTCTTGAGTACTTTTCACTCATATTTTGAGTAATATTTACAACAGATATTTTTACTCTACTTGCACTACATTTTTTGGCAAGTAATGGTACTTTTACTCAAGTATGAGTTTTCAGCACTTTTTTCCACCACTGAGTAGGAGTTTATATATACATATATAAAATGTAATATGAACTTTTGTATTGATATAAACGTTAAACCAAATAACGACAATACTATTAATTTTTAAAATAACACAAATACAAATATGGAAAACACATGTACAAAAATGTTTTAAAAATGTACCAAATAAAAAATAATCAGCCTTGAGATGCTGAAAATATTTCCTTTCATATGGTACTATTTTTAACAGAACTTATTTACATAAACATTTATTAATTTACTTACAACTATTTGTATTTTTACACTGTGATAAATTCTGGGTTCCACACAACTGCTTCTTGTTGTTCAAACACGAACCGTTAAATTGAGATAAAAAAAATTAGTTAACCTGTATTTACAAATGTAAGTGGATTGAACATGAAACAATTAAGTTGTCCCCCCCAAAAAAACTCAAAGAGTTGTGAAGATTCAGCTCATTTTAAATAAGGAGTTGAAACAAGCTGCACAAATAGTTTTTTCTGAGTGTGAGCTCATGCTGCATTGTGAAAAAGATACTTCTGGCACATGCATCACATCAACATCTACCCTTAGTCATGACAATATAGCACAACCCCCGTACATTATTGACAAACTACCATAATGAACCATAATTCTCAGTGAATTTCACTTCAGTCTACTTGATCCTCATCAAGATAAATGAAACAAAACAAAACTGACAGCATAAATCCATCACTATCATTTTCTTAAAGGAAAAGTTCAAAATTTGAAAAAATAATGCTGTAAAATAATGTTTCATTTAATAAGCCTTTATGAATGTATTGTCAGGAGCCATGGTATTAGTTTATTTTGCTCCCAGATTACCAGCAACCACTGACTGTTTGGCATTTTATCTACTTCAGAGTTTTAATAATAAAAAAAGAACACCTACAACAGCAAATTTTCATTTTTGGGTGAACTACCCCTTTAAGATGGAATGTAGCCCTTTCCTGTAAAATGAAAGGTTAAATTAAAAAATGTAATGTAATGTGTATTTATATAGCGCATTTATTGTGTATGGCCATACACCCAAAGCGCTTCACAATCATGAGGGGGGGGTCTCTCCACACCACCACCAGTGTGCAGCATCTACCTGGATGATGTGACAGCAGCCACAGGACAATGGCACCAGTGCGCTCACCACACACCAGCTATAGGTGGAATGGAGAGACAGTGATAGAGCCAATTTGGTGGATGGGGATGATTGGGCCGATGGTGGGAATTAGGCTAGGACACCGGGTTACACCCCTACTCTTAACGAGAAGTGCCATGGTATTTTTAATGACCACAGAGAGTCAGGACCTCGGTTTAACGTCTCATCCGAAAGACATCGCTCACTGACAGTATAGTGTCCCCTTCACTATACTGGGGCGTTAGGACCCACACAGACAGCAGGTTGAATGCCTCCTGTTGGACTCACTAACACCACTTCCAACAGCAACCTAGCTTTTCTATGTGGTCTCCCATCCAGGTACTGACCAGGCTCAGCTCTGTTTAGCTTCAGTGAGTAACCGGTCTTAGGCTGCAGGGTGATAAAGCCTCTAGTGTGCAGAAAAAAACCTCTAATGTGAATGTCAGCATCTAAATCCAGCAGATGAGACAGCAAATTACTCAGCAAGGCCTGAAGTGTCAAATAACTAACAGCGAGTCACAACCAACTTCGCACAAACACGCATATAGGCATGGGCCGGTATAAGATTCTGACAGTATGATGACCTTGGATAAAAATATCACGGTATTGTGATTACTGCTCTAAAATATGTTCTTTTTAAATATCTGGGTAATAAAACAACTCAACTTCTTCATTGAACACAATACATTTTATTTTAAGAAACATTTAAACTATTCTGAAACATTCATTCATTCATTTTCCTTCGGGTTAGTCCCTTTATTTATCAGGGGTCACCACAGCGAAATGAACCGCCAACTTATTCAGCATATGTATTACACAGCGGATGCCCTTCCAAGTGCAACCCAATACTGGGAAAGAAACAGTAAACATGTCAGGCTAAAAAACTCTAATAAATCACTGACTTCTGCTCTCTTCATTAGTTTCAAAACCCAGATTTCTTTACAACTTGAAAAGGCATCACTGGATATCTTTCTTTTCTGTGGATATAAAGTAAGCCACAGAACTGTTCAGGTCCAGAGCATGCTTGGATGTTGGTGTATAAGAGATTTGTTATTCAAATGTTTGCTGAATCGTGGCCTGACCAGTAGCTTTTGATGATGGTTCTTTTCTACTCGAGATACTGTTGCCCTAAAAAACTAGTTGTAGTAAACTAGTAGTAAATTAAATAGTTGTAAAAAACGGATTAAAAACGTAGATGAACCTTAGGAATGGTATAACAGAACATTTTAGCGGTTTAAAAACCTTCACTTTTCCAAACCGTAGTAAACCCTAAAAACCAATTCAAGAGTTCACACTTAGCTGATGATTGATAATAAAGCGTGTTTGGCATGCTGTCCCGGGAGAGAGCCCTGAGCTCAGAATATCCTTGAGCCCGGGGCTTCCTCCCGTTTGTAGGGCGACAGGAGAGTCTGAGCTCAGGTGGTCTCGAGAACTCCCCTGCTGTGAACTACTGGATATGTATCTGGCTAAGAGTTGCCTTAGAATGCTATTTGGTTAGTCAATTTTCTTATGGTGCCTGTTTTTGAACGGTGGGAGGAAACCGGAGAACCCGGGGAAAACCCACGCGAACACGGGGAGAACATGCGAACTCCGCACAGAAACGCCGACCAGCCCGGAGGGAAATGGACCAGCGACGTTCTTGCTGTGAGGCAACAGTGCTACCCACTGGCCACCGTGCCGCCCTATCGGAGAAGGGGAGGAGTAGGGGTGGAAGGGGGGATTCTTCAAACGAAGATGACTGGATCAAAGTGCTCCGGTAATTTATAGTGGTCTATGTTCATCTGATTGGCGCAATATGTGGAGTTAATCGATACCAGCTGTGTTCAATCATAAGCACATGATCCTCTCGAAATTAGTTTGTAAACAAACCCCACTTATCATCCCATGCCTACATGCACATATTTCCAATATAAAACAAACTATCTCTTTAAAAAAATCATCTCAGACTTAAAAACACAAGCTTACCTTCTGTTCCGGGATGCTGTTCATCCTCACAATGTCGCTCTGCCCCGGCACGTTCCTCTTCACCTGTTCTTCTTCTTCTTCTTTGGCCTGGTTTAAGTGAACATCAGGCGAATCCACACATTCCTCTTCTGTAATTTCCCTATTAGTCAAATCAACGCTATCTCCATTCAGCAGTCCCTGTTTGTTAATCCTCACGGTCGGAACAGGGGCATGCGTTACTCCATCAATGTCCCGTTCCCTGTCTCTGTTCATTTTGGCTAGCACCCCATTGGGGGGTTTCAGAGCATGGTGCGGGCTGGAGTCTGAAGTGTGCTCCCTCGGTCTCTGGTAGTTTTTGCGAGGTGGGCTGCAGTTTGGAGATCTGCTGACCTGCTTCGGTGGAGTTCCCTCCCTCCGACCGTCTGTGTGACTGAGAGAGAGAGAGAGACACAGTACAGAAAGGTCACCTTCTGTAGACTCTCCGAAAAACTTCTGATGAAGAGAATGATTGCATGGGAGTGCAATGGTGTTGAAAATGAAGCGTTCAACAAACTTCCTCTGTCTGCATGTGTGTGTGTGCGTTTGGTGTGAATGTGTCGGTCATGGGAGGAGTGGAGGAAAAGAGGAGGATGGGAGGAACGGGGAGGGTGAGGAGAGGTAGAAATCGGCTGCAGAGCGTCCCGTGAGACACGACTGCCCTACTTCAGAATACATGCCAACATGCAAGCACATACATTTAGGCACTCCGGAGAGAGGGAGACGACGACGGTGTTCTCTTACGAACAAAATGCTTTCAGGAACAGCGGACGCAAATGATAAAATATGCAAGAGATCGTGAACAGTGCATCCAGACAGTCTAGTCATACTTTTATGAGCCTAAAGGGGATTATTTGGTGATTTTGTGACTGTGCTGCTGACTGTACACGATGCCACTTATTACATGACTACCAACTTGATGAATAAATCAATGGACATAAAATATTCATCTGAGCTGAAATTATTTTACTACTGTATGTGACCTGCTCCACCGACTTGAGATGGTTTATGTTCAACCCAGGCTCATTCTGATTACGTACCCCTATATACATTTCTGGAGAGAGCAAAATACGTCCCAGGAGCTACGTTTTTTTTGCACTTTTTTTTTTTACGAATCCACCAGAGGCTGTTGTGTATGCTTTTTCAGACCTCAAATTTCTCTCGCGAGTGGCATTTGTGCCTGCTGTTCTCGCGTAAATCCACCAGAGACCACAGGGTACGCTTTTTCAGATTTCAAATTTCTCTCGCGAGTGGCATTTGCACCTGCAGTTCTCATGTAAATCCACCAGAGGGTGCTATCGACTGACTGATTTACTGACTGACCAACCGACCGATCCCCTCAGCCCCCTTCTTCCCTAAACCCAACCAATAGTGTTTTAAAAAGCACCGATTGACCCAATCGCAGTATTTTAAAAGGCAATCCAGAAAAAGAAAAGCCCCCTGATTTTTACCACATTTTTCAGATTTTACCACATTCTCACCCTGTTATTTTGTTGTTTATTTCATTTTTTGACTTTTGTTTTTGTCTTACCCGCTTTCTGGAACCGTTTTACACCGGAATCAAACCACGTTGTTGTGGTCAACTCCGCTCTGCGTCTCAAGTCTGCCGACGTATGTGTCGAGCTACAGGACAAACTGGTAACAGCGGAAAAGCAGTCCATAAGGAGGTAAGCGAGAAAAGGAATGGCGTCATACCACCCCGTAGCATTCGTTTTAAAGATGAAATGCAGCCATACGTATCTCTGGCTATATAATTCGAGATGTCCAGAAATGTATATAGGGCTACATTTTCAGAATGAGCCTCTTTGTGTTTATGTTTGTTGCATCTTATGCACTTGATGAAAAGGAAAGAAATCTCAGTTTTTTAATAAAGCAATTAGGGTTTGAATACAAATCACCTAATTTAAGATGTGAGTCTATATGTATAAAAACAAGTGTGATTGAATAACAACTGTAGTTTTTAAAAATTTGAGTTTGTTTTTATTTTTAGATTTAGATTTTTTATTTTTTTATTTTAATTTGTTAAAGTCATTTTTTAAAGAGTTTTTGTGAATTTAATATTATTATTAATTAATTAATGTTCATTTTGCTTTCATTTGAATACAGCTTTAGTTATTTTATATTATTTAAATGAAATATATATTTTTTGTGACAAAAAAGTTTTAGCTAACTATAATTACTTTGACATAGACTTGACTTTCACCAAAACATAAATGACAAAAATATAAATAGAAATAATAAGACAACTTGTTCACGCAACATTAATGAGGATCCAAACAGTATTTATTGTTTAACTTTTGCAAACATAATGAAATTAGTAAATATTAATTAATTCATTCATTTTCTTTTCGGCTTAGTCCCTTTATTAATCCGGGGTCGCCACAGCGGAACGAACCGCCAACTTATCCAGCACGTTTTTACGCAGCGGATGCCCTTCCAGCTGCAACCCATCTCTGGGAAACATCCACACACACTCATTCACACTCATACACTACGGACAATTTAGCCTACCCAATTCACCTGTACCACATGTCTTTGGACTGTGGGGGAAACCGGAACACCCGGAGGAAACCCACGCGAACGCAGGGAGAATTAGTAAATATATTTGTGCATATTTAAATAAATTAATAATTAATTACAGTTCATTTTGCTTTCATTTGAATATTGTTTTACTTATTATATATCATTTAAATGAAATATTATCTTTGTTTGTCACAAAAATGTTTTAGCTAATTATAATTACTTTGACATAGACTTGACTTTGACCAAAACATAAATGTAAATAGAAAGATTAAGACAATTTGTTCACACACGATTAATGAGGATCGAAACAACATTTATTGTATAACTTTTGAAAACAAAATGAAATTAGTCAATATATTTGAACATATTTAAATAAATGAATAATTAATATTGCTATTAATAATAATAATAATTTGCTTTTCAAAACTAATTTGGTAAAAAATACAATAAAATCAGATCTCTACAAGCACTTAAGGGTATCTTCCAAATCGTTATGATAGAGCATGTCACATAAAGCAACTGACCAATCAGAATAAAGCATCCAAGAATACTTTATTTGACTTATGATCAACAAACAACAGGGATGCACAATACAGAAAGTGACAATACTGATAACACAAGATGTTCTGTGCTTTAATCAACTGAGATTTGTACAATTTATACAACATTGTACAAAACATAGTATCAATATAGTTTCCTTGGTCACATTTTATTTTGATGGTCCGTTTGTTGAATTTAAGTTACATTGCATCTGCATGCCAACTAATTCTCATTAGTAGACTGTTACTGTAGGTTGAGGCTAGGGTTAATGTAAGTTGACATGTACAGTACTTGCAAAGTTTCTTATAGTCAGTTAAATGTCTGTTGAAGGAGCAGTATCAACATATCAAGCAGACAGTCTACTAATACTCAAATAGACCATCAAAATAAAGTGTTACCGTTTCTTTTAAAAGCATTTTACATTCAAATCAGACATCATATATATTAGATTATACAAAAATATAGATATAATAGTATACAATAGATTATACAATAACAATAAATATATCAAATATGCCATCAATATGGTCACTGATATATTGTGCATCCCTAAAAGTAGTCAAAACTCCAAATACTGCAAGTACACGACAAAAACATGATCCATTCATAACTTCACATAAGCGTGCATAAACGGAACAACACCAAGCCACAATATAAGACTTTGTAGTTCATGTGCACATACACAAAAACACAAACACACACACACACACACACACAGATATCCTGCACCTCCAGCTGTTTCCCTGTCTACGGCCCACCTGCCCTCTAGATCAGATAGCATTTCCTGTGAGATAGAGAACGGAGATGTGGATCTGAGGTTCGGAGCACCACAATAAACACTCCAGATTATTACACATGGCTATTAATACACCATTAATCGCTGAGATGGATTAATACGTGCGGTGTAATATTCTGTCTAGTGCATGACTTAAAATATTTCGATGCATGTAAACGGCTAACAAAAGCTGGGTCTGGCACAATTAAGAAATCGAGTGCCGCAACCACACAAGTAGGGCAGTGTGGATTTCATTGTTTTTTTCCCATGAGCTTGTAAACCAAGCCTCTGCAGTTGTCCGAGGTCATGGCTTTTCAGAAGTACGTGTTGGACCAGGCCAGACAGCTGCAGGAGTTATCAGAGCTCACTTTACTCCATCAGGCTTCACTTCACAGCTTACCGGATGAATTCAACCCCCCCTTCCCCCCCACACACACACGTAACAATGGCACTAGACTGGGAGGCAAAACAGGATAAGGGCTCGAAGGGATTTATTTGTGAGGAACTGGGGTTAATGGTCAGTCCATTCTATTATGGTGGCCTTATGGTTTTATATAAGCATACGCAGTGACCTGAACGCACCAATGCTGAGCTATGGATAGACAGATGACTGTAGTGAATATCGCAGTATTAAAGCACATTATATGTAGCACATTATACCAATTATTAACAAGGTTATAGGGTGTTACTATGGCTCAGAACCAATGTAATCTAGCAGATAGTAAACACTGTAATGCATTAAAAGGGCTACACATAAGAATTGTCATGTTTTAAATGCTGTTCTTCATTCATAAGGCCACATATACAACTAGGGCTGTGTGATTTATCGAAATCAAATTGCAATCGCAATTTGAAACATTGCAATTAGTTAAACGCAAGAGGCTGCGATATGAAAGATGTATGTATTATTTAAATTTCCTCCACCCAAGCAAATGCGTGACTGACGTCTGT
Organism: Danio kyathit; assembly: GCA_903798195.1. Classification (NCBI taxonomy): domain Eukaryota; kingdom Metazoa; phylum Chordata; class Actinopteri; order Cypriniformes; family Danionidae; genus Danio; species Danio kyathit. The sequence continues at coordinate 18,479,444 of LR812536.1, read as the reverse complement.
GTGTGAGTCTTACCAGCCAATTGAGTGAGCACGCTTTTGTTCTGCCCAATTAGAATAGCAAGAAAACAAACAGAAAAGCGCCGACAAGTGGGATTATGGCACCTACTGCTTCAGAAGTAATAGATGAATAATATTAAATAGATGAATTAATATTAAAGAAAAACAGCATTGGTAATATGAGAATATTTTGGTTTCAAAGTCTCGGACATCGAACAAAACCAGGTCATTTTTAAGAGCTGTCGCAGAATTGTTGCCACGATTTACAGATTATTGAGCTGAAGCTTGACTACAAAATTAAATCGCAAATAAAATCGTAATATCTGTCAAAAAAAATGCAATTAGATATTTTCCCCCCTATATACAACTATTACAATATAATCTTCTCTTAATTAAACAGTAATGTTTCAAAATAAACAAATAAATAAATAGATTTGACATTTGTCAAGAGAATTATCAATATCGACTTATATGAAAAACTTGTGAACTTAAAATATTAAAATTTTATTGTTATTGTATAGTTTTTTTGTGCATGGTGTCAAATATATTTTATAATTAAACTAGCATCATAACATAATCTTAATATATTATTAATTGAATTCTTAATTGACAAGGATTTTCAGATTTTGTCCCAACATATCCACATTGTTATGAACACACTTTCTTAACTGCTGTTTTCTCAAGGCTGTTATTTTTGTTGTTTATTTTGTTATAAAGAGGAAATATCACATATGCATAGCACATACAGTATTATATTAAAAATCTATTAATCTAAAAATCACTAATAGCAGCATTGATGGAATTTGGATGTTCGGAAATAGGATATTGTTGAAGAAATTTTAGTTTTACTAACTCTTGTTTACTTCTAATCAAAGAATGAAAAGGAAATTCCTTTGTTAGTATATCCAGGCAATGACATTCACTCTCTTGCATGTTATGGGTTAGTATTAAGGTTAAGATCACAAGTTCAAACACAAGTAATTGCAGTGCACTTAATGGCCACCAGTGTCACTAAAAACAAGGGTTTCCGATTTGCAAATAATTATTTAATAAAACAAAAGCAGAAGCCACTGAAGACACTAAAGTGATGGTTCACCCAACAAATAAAATAAAATTGTACTCACTATTTACTCTCCCTTAAGTGGCGCCAAACCTTTATGAGTTTCCTTCCTCTGTTGAACAAAATAAAAGGTGAAAACCTGTAACCATTGATCTCTATAGTAGGAAAAACAAACACTATGGAAGTCAATGGTTACAGATTTTCAAAATATCTTTGTTTGGTGAACAGAAGAAAGAAACTCATGAAGGTTTGAAACAAGTAAAGGGTGAATAAATGATAACAGATTTTCCATTTTTTTGGGTGAACCTTCCCTTTAATGTTTCATGTATGATGAAATGTATTAATGATAAATCCCAATAAACAATTCTTTTGCCTATAATGACAACTGGTCTAAATGTTGGCATCATATATGGTTGACAAGCAACATGCTATAATGATTAATGATTACTCTTTGAATAATTCATTTAGTGCATCAATAGATAGTCAGAATTCAAATAACATGCTTATAGTATGTATTTATACAGTATAAAAATCTCTAGCAAACTAACTAGCTAACTGTTGAACCATGCTTTTTGTTACTTAAAGAGACTTTCACAACTGTGCTACGGAGCAATTACACAAAGTCTCGCCTCAAATGTGAATTACGAAATTGCTGCATGTTTTTAAAACCAAGATTCAACACACAAACACAACAAGGATGTGAATTTATGTGCTTGATTTTGTGAATATGTTTTTTAAATCATCTAAGGTTTGACCATGTGTAATTCATGTTGTAGAACAAATCGTCTCTTCAAGTAATGTCAACCACAGACCTTATTTTACTCTTTAAAACCCATTAGAAATTCCAGAGGGAGTCCAGGGTGAATTAGCCTTCCAGGCTGGCCTACAAATGACTGAATAGCTCTATTAGCAGTAAAGCATAATATAGAGTAAGATGTGAGCTATGGTGAGTATAAATCGTTATACTTGTTGCATTACACCAGTTAAGCACTTTCAAAATAGCCTCAGGTTTCAGGAAAGCAATGATGGCTAGATATAAAAATTGACAAATTAGTCTTACCGCCAGTAATGAAGATTTGCTTTTTTTCACACACAAAACATGTTAGACAAGTCCAATTCTTACTACAATGCTGTTGAAACACTGAATGGCAGATTGCATGTTAGAGTAATAACTAGGTTCTGCTTTTTGGCCTTCTTGTGTAATGTCAGGAAAGACATTATAGAAATTCACCTTACACAGCTGACCATCATGTTACAATATTTCTCTCAATATTACAGTATATAGGTGTGTTTGTATATGTGTGAGCAAAACATATTTTTTTGGTAAAACCTTTAAATAGTTTGCATAAAAATGCTTTTTCAGAGATGCATTATTGATTTTTAGACAGCACAATATCAGTGTTTTTATTTAAGAAATCATTCATTCATTCATTCATTCACTTTCCTTCGGCTTAGTCTCTATTTCAGAGGTCGCCACAGCGGAATAAACCGCCAACTATTCCAGAATATGTTTTACACAGCGGAGGTAACCCAGCCGCAACCCAGTACTGGGAAAGACCCATATACATGCATTCCCACACACACTCATACACTATGGCCAATTTCAAGAGTTCACACTTAGCTGATGATTGATTATAAAGCTTGTTTGGCATGCTGTCCCGAGAGAGAGCCTTGAGCTCAAAAGATCCTCGAGCCCGAGGCTCCCTCTCGTTTGCAAGGCGAGAGGGGAGTTTGAGCTCAGGTAGATCTTGAGAACTCCCCTGCAGTAGTAGCTAATGAACAGATAGTGATTGCTCTTAAGAGATAACTACTTACTAGAAGCATGTCTATGGTGCCGATTTGGATTAGTCAATTAACTTAAGGTGCATGTTTTTGGACGGTGGGAGGAAACCGGGGAACCAGAGGGGAAACCCACATGAGCACGGGGAGAACGTGTAAACTCCACACAGAAACGTCGGCTGGCTTGGTATGGACCAGAACCAGTGACGTTCTTGCTGTGAGGCAACAGTGCCAACCACTGGGTCACCATGATACCCATCTAGGAAAGGAGGAGGAGTAGGGGTGAAAGAGGGATTCTTCAAAACGAAGATGACTGTTATATGGAACTGTATATATATATATATATATATATATATATATATATATATTTATATATATGGGTATTTATAGTGGCTTAGGAATCGTCTGATTGGTGATTCATAAATTGAATAATGCGGGGCAGGCTGCAAGCAATCATAAGCATGTGATCCTCTCGAAATTAGTTTATAAATAAACTTCACTTCATTCATTCATTCATTCATTCATTCATTCATTCATTCATTCATTCATTCATTTTCCTTTGGCTTAGTCTCATCATTCATCAGGGGTCGCCACAGCGGAATGAACCGCCAACTTATACAGCATATATTTTACAAAGCGGATGCCCTTCCAGCTGCAACCCAGTACTGGAAACGTAACGGCCAATTTACTTTATTCAATTCACCTATAGCGCATGAGTTTGGACTGTGGGGTAAACCAAGACAGGAAGAACATGCTAACGCCATACAGAAACACCTCCTGGCCCAGCCGGTACTTCTAACCACTGAGCCACCCATAATGGTCCATTAGTAAATGTTAATTAATGTATTTATTAATTTACACTAAGTATGAATAATGTTGTAAAACATTTATAAATGCGTTATTAAAATCCAAAGTTGTTTTTGTTAACTATGGAAGGTAAGTCCTGCCAATTTTAAATAAATCTAATAAACATTGGAAATAAAATGAAAACCAGATTACCTAATTTCATTTCATTTCATTTTCAATTTTGGCAGATATTTTGCAAACAGTGTTTTATAATCAAATTGATAATCGGGTTTTCATTTTAATTCCAATTTTTATTAGATTTATTTAAAATGGGCAGCAATTACCTTCCATAGTTAACATTAGTTAATGCACTGTGAGTTAATATGAACTAACATGAACTAATACAATTTAGCTTAAATAACATTAACGAATGCTAACAAAGATGAATAAATACCATAATAAATGTATTCCTAATTGTTTGTTGATGTTAGTAAGTGCATTAACTAACATTAATTAATAGACCATTATTTTAAAGTGGTACCAGCACAACAAATGAAAACATTAGTTATTTCTGAGCGGGGGAAAAATATATATTCATATAATATATGTCATAAATGGCATTAAAGTTATTTATATATTATATTCTTAAACACGTAATGCATGACATATCAACATATTGATTTCTGAAGGATGTATTGTCTTCTGAAAATACATAAATAAAAATCATTTTAAAGTTCATTATAACAGACATATAACATTACAAAGATTTATATTTTAAAATACGTCATTTTAAAATATGTTTGCAACATTTCAGCTCTTGCACTATATCTGATCAAATAAATTCAGAATTTCATGAGAAAACACTGAATAAAACTGTACAAACTATACTAAGGCCGACATATATCAAGATATGTCTAACACTGATCATGAACCAGACACGCTAATCCAAAGTGACCTGCAAAACATCCTTTCCCAAAACCTGACCAATGATCTTATGCCAGAGAATGCCAGTATATCCCCATATCCATGAGCAGAGGAAAAGATCTTAAATTTACCGGTTCTCCTCGAAGCGACTGATGAGGTTGGACACTCTGCCCTTCCCTATGGCTCCGTCTAATCCTCCCTCCTCCATACTGGGCTTGACAGTTAATGATCCAGCAGCCAGAGGAAAGGAGACGTCCGTCACCGGAGTCTGAAGATGCGGTGGCTTTGGAGGCACTGTGGGAAATCATGTGAGACAACAGATATTATTTTGACATTCAATTCAATTCATCTTTATTTCTACACTCTCAAAAATAAAGGTACAAGGGCTGTCACTGGGGCAGCACCTTTTCAAAAGGTACATGTTTGTACCTGAAGAGTCCATATTGGTACCTCAATGGTACATTTTAGATGCATTTGGGTACTGATATGTACCTTTGAGGTACCACTATGGAGTCTTTAGGTACAAATATGTACCTTTTGAAAAGGTACTGCCCCAGTGACAGCCCTTGTACCTTTATTTCTGAGTGTGTATAGAGCTTTTACAATGTAGACAATGTGTCAATGTGTCAAAGCAGCTTCACATAGAAGTTCTAGTAAATTGAAACTGTGTCAGTCCAGTTTTCAGAGTTGAAGTTCAGTTTAGTTCAGTTCAATGTGGTTTAATTTTCACTGCTGAAAGTCCAAACACTGAAAAGCAAAACGTGTAATGCTAATGCATGCAAACTATCTAATGCAACAATCTAAATCTATTGCAAACAGATTCATGTAGAATCCAATAATATCACCGGTCTGAGTGGAGTCAGTATCCATGCCAGGTTACAGAGTGGCATACAGTACTGTACTCAGCATGAACTTTCTGTATAAGCACCAGGATCATGTGAAGTTAAGAAAAAAAAAAAAAACAGCCTTAAGCTTTCACTGCATTGTAAATTACATTCCAAAATGAATTGTCATGTAAAACAGTGCATAAATGAGTGAAAACCAATAATAGTGATTATTTTAAGGAAGCACACACTGTAAAAATGTTCTTACTTGGATTTTTTTTTTGTTTCTATTCCAAAGATCTAAAAATTCACTAAACAGACAACTAAAAATACTGTCTTGTTTTAAGAAATTACATGTCAAAATGAGTGAGTTTCTCATTAAAACAAGCAAAATATTTTTTTTCTTTTTGACATAAGATTATTTACTTACTTAATTTTGACATATTTTTTCTTAAAAGAAAGACAACATGTTTTGTTTGTCTAGAAAATGATTCTTGATTTAATAATTTTTAGACAAAAAATTTGGACTAGAAACAAGACAAAAAAAATAATCACATTAAATGAATTTTAAATTAATTTTAGCTCACCCAAAAACTGTCATATAACCTCTGTCATATGTCATTTATTTACTCTCCATTCACTTGTCACAAAAAAGTTTGAGTTTCTTATTTTCTGATGAACACAAACAAAGACGTTTTGAAAAATGTTGGAAACTGTTAACCATTGACTTCCATGGTATTTGTTTTTCCCTACTATGGGTTTTTAACATTCTTTAAATGATCTATTTCTGTGTCCAACTAAAGTAAGAAAGTCATAAAGGTTTGAAACAAATAGAGGGTGAGGGTAAAATGTTTGGGTGCATTATCCCTTCAAGGACAAACCAGCACTGAGCTTTCACTGCATTACAAATGACACCCTAAAAATGCAGTGAAATGTAAAACAAAATGCACATACAAGTAAAAACCAATAGTAATGAAGATGTTTTAAGGAAGCACTAAGTTTTTTGCCATTAACCCCTCATTGTGGCGTCACGGTGGCGCAATGGGTAGCACGATGAACTCACAGCAAGAAGGTCGCTGATGCAAGCCCTGGCTGAATCAGTTGCGGCATGCAGGAATAGGTGAATTGAATAAACTAAATTATCTGTAGTGTATATGTGTGAAAGTAAGAGTGTATGGGTGTTTCCCAGTGTTGGATTGTGGCTGGAAGGGCATCCGCTGCGTAAACATATGCTGGATAAGTTGGCGGTTCATTCCGTTGTGGCGAACCCTGATTAATAAAGGGACCAGGCCGAAAAGAAAGTGAATGAATGAATAAACGAACGAACCCCTTATCATTTTTTGCATTCCTGTAACTTTTATGTATAAATGCGGGACGCTAAGGGGTTAAACTAGAAGCAGTAACTATTGTCACCACAAGATGGCAGTGCGGTTTTGGTATGTTAAGATGGAACATGATTTTTAAAAAACACTCAACAAGGTGAGATGAAGTTCATCTCGAAGACGAGGAGTCTGTCTCCACCTGCGGTGAGCGAATCAAAGCTAATCTCAGTCGATCTGGTGGAGATATGGCAGAAGTCATGGCTCCATTCAGTCTGTCCTGATATAAATATAGTGGCCACCCTGTTCATTTCACACATCTCTAATTCAGCAAGTGTGGTCTTTGAGGTTGATGTCAGTTTATGTTTTGCTTCTAATTTCACATGAGAAAATAGAGAAGCAATATTTTGTGCTATGAAGGAAGCAGCTGTATCTGCAGTTGATGTTATGAACACTTTTCTATAAACATGGCATTGTTTTTATGGTCCCCCAACAAACATTTTACTGGACGTCAACTTATTCTACTAACCCTGACCCAAACCTTGACCTAACAATCCTCTAATCTAATACTAATCTACTAATCTAATCCTAAATACTAATTCCCAAATTCTAATCTAATAGTCTTTTCCTTTTTTCCTGTATTAAGCCTTAGTTGACATGTATTATCAAAGTAATTCAACAGACTCACACAAGTGCAGAATTTTGGTGTGGTTTGAACATACCAAAGACATCTAAGCAAACTAAAAACAGGACACCTGATGCAACTATAAAGGTGCTGAATGGTCAAGCTCACTATCTTATTGCAATATAGTACAGTAGGTATACCGTTTCCCATTAGAAATCAGTGTTTGTTTGTGTGTGATGGAGAAATGACTGACAATGTTTTGACTTTACACAATTTATAAGTGCTAGACAAGTTCTCATCTGATAAAAATATCATCACATATCATGAGCATATTTAGTCCACAAATTGTTTGGGATGTTAAGTAAATTTTGTCATGTAAAAACTATTTTTATTTTAAATGATATTTAAAGGGCACCTATGATGAAAATCATCTTTTGTAAGCTGTTTGGACAGAACTGTGTGTAGGTATAATGTGTCCACAGTCATATTGGGGTGATATAAAGACAACAAGTCTCTTTTTTAAGCTCCCTGATGTTAAAATGGGATCCAAATCCATCCCATTTTGAGGCCGACCGCAACGTAAAGTAGGAGTGCGGTTTTCCCGCACACCGAATTGATTGACAGCCAAGTATTAACATGTCTCCGTAGTAATGTGTGTAACCATATCAACAAGACAGGACGTGCGCAAAGCAACCGAGATTAACCGAGCTCTCTGTGATCAGCAGCACCTCCAGTTTTACAAGTTTAAAATGTTTCTAAAACAGTGCATGTTTGTACTAAATTACATTTTACCGTCTTTATCACCACAGCCGTATGTCATTACAATTATAAAAGAATATTCTTCAATTCTTCAAATCAGGTTTATTTTGTACATTAACATAACGGATATCCACACAGCAGTGGATATTAACATGTATCCTGTCACATTTGCTGTGCAAAAACAGTGCAAAGTTTGTGTCTGTGTGTGAACTTTGTAATGACATTGTGTGTGCCTCATCATCACAGAAAGGCTTGAATTAACTCCACAACAAATACATCAAATAATCATTAGGAAAGAGCTTACTGTAGTATTTCCCAAATGTTACATGAGATCTGTTTCCTTCATGTCCTGTCAGTGTGGTGTTTATCTGACGCAGCCGAGGCGGAGATAGAGGCACACTCTAACACGCATGTGAGAACGGTGTGCGGGAAGAACTAGCATTAAAGGCACAGGCCACAAAAACAGCTACATTTAGAGCAGAAAATTCCAATATTCTGAAAGGTATAATAAATAATCTGATGGGTGTTTTGAGCTGAAACTTTACAGACACATTCTGGAGATAAAAAAGGCTTATCTTAAATCTTGAAACAAGGGTAAGTTGGTCCTCAAAATATTCTGTGAATGCTGTGTTATGCTATGTCACGCTATGTGTTAAGACTAAATACATCATTGTTCAGTCTACACAAAATGACTTAAAGAGAACCAAACTACAAGTGTGTTTTTATTACTGTGGTTAATATTGCCCGTTATTACAGATTATTTACTCAGTATTTAAATGTTCTAAATAACAGTATCTATGAAGGATGTCAAACATACTGTACATGCAGAATTCTACATCATGGGCTGTCCTTTTGAAAGTTTTTCATTCATTCATTCATTCATTCATTTTCCTTCGGCTTAGTCCCTTATTGATCAGGGGTCGCCACAGCGAAATGAACTGCTAGTTTATCCAATTCACCAATACCACATGTCTTTGGAGGGAAACTGGAGCACCCAGAGGAAACCCACGCCAACATGGGAAGAAGGCGACAGTGCTAACCACTGAGCCACTGTGCTGCCCCTTGAAACTTTTTAAACATGCTAATCATACTAGTGGGCCTTTAATTCTGAGTCTACAGAATCTAGCATGCCTATTCAAACAGGGGATCAAACAGGATAGAAAACAGCCTTCTGATTATAAGTGATTACAATTTCTTTTCATGTAAAAATCGTAGTAACATTATTAGTGTAATGTTGCACACTCCATAACAAAAAATACCTGTTAACAAACCACATCTGGGAGCAGTTAAACATTAAAACTCAGAAACCTTAACTCATTATAATCTTGTTTATTTTAGTCAAACTTCTTGCAGTATTGAGTTGATGACTGGTGGGTTAATTTCCCCTTCCACTTAGTTTGACATGATGAATCGATGCTCCCTGCCTAGGAGTTCTGCTGTGAGTCTGGCTACACTACACTAACATTTGCTTATTTCCCTCAAATTGAATAGGTTTTCCAAATTTGGTTCAGAATTTCACTTGGAGTCAACATCGCAGGGCAAACTGAATGCACTAGAAGCTCACAAATGTTTAACTGTGACGCTTTTCACTAGGAAATCATTCACACTTCTCAAACACGGCAGACAATTACCATAGTGATCAAGCTCAGTTCAAGGACTCTCTGACAACAACATACTCAATACAGCAGTGCTATTTTAGAATTAATCAGTAGCTACTTCATTTGAATCCTGGAGAAGTTAAAACGCACATTTTCTTGTAATGGGGAAGAAGCGTTGGTGTGCAATGTGGTTTAGTATGTAGTTCTGTTAATTAAAAAAAAAATCAGCTTTGCATGAGTTAGGGCATTGGAGGAAAGGGTTGTGAACCTACACTGGTCTCATGATTCGGTTCTGTTAGGATTGTCATGCCATCGATTTGATGAAATGCAATATCACAGTGCATTACACCCCATTGATGACGCTTTCCATTCATTCATTCATTCATTTTCTTGTCGGCTTTGTCCCTTGCGGGGTCGCCACAGCGGAATGAACCGCCAACTTATCCAGCACGATTTTACGCAGCGGATGCCCTTCCAGCCGCAACCCATCTCTGGGAACGCTTTCCATATATCATTTAAAATTTTATTTCATGAGAACACAATTGTGTCTTTCCATAAAAGTAGTCATATATATGAACTGAACCTTTAATTTTACTGTTCTGTTCAAAGAAAACAGGCTTATTAAATGCATCAAACAAAACGCAGAAGTCAACAGGCGCATTTAGAACAAATACACACACTGCAAAATATGCTTTTCTTACTTAGATTTCTTTTGTCTGGTTTCTAGTCCAAATAAAAACAAAATTCTTAAATCGAGAAGCATTTTCTAGACAAACAAAGCATATTGTTTTGCTTTAAGAAATAATGTGCCAAAAATTAGTGAGTTTTTCCTTAAAACAAGCGAAATAATATGCAAATGAGGTAAGCAAAATAATCTTGTTTTTTCTTTTTTATATAACATTATTTTGCTTACACCATTGGCAGATTATTTTGCTTGTTTTAAGGAAAAACTCACTTAATTTTGACATTATTTCTTACAACAAGACAATGGGCTCTATTTTAACGATCTAGGCGCAAAGTCTAAAGCGCATGGCACAAAAGCATTAAGGGCGTGTCTGAATCCACTTTTGCTATGTTAAGGACGGAAAAATGTGGTTTGCACTGCGGGACATGGTCTAAGAGGGTTGTGCTTATTCTCTTAATGAGTTATGGGTGTGTTTTGAGCATAACGTACATCCAATCAGAGTCTCATCTCACATTCCCTTTAAGAGTCAGTTGCGTGGCACCATGGCGTATTGGCTATTTACATGGCGAACTTTGTAAGTGGAAACCTGAATGCTACACTAGCGAGAAAACAGTTAAACAAACAATCTGCACAAGGATACAGAATGAGCCTCCTCCATTTGGCCTCTTTACTTTCTCTTTACTTTACTCCTTTACTTTCGTGGATAAGGAAATGGTGTTGTACGCACTCCACTGAGCACATCCATTAGTCTGCATATTTAACTTAGTTTGTTAAGTGCAAAGATTTGTTTCAAAACTATTTCTAAATTCAGTTCTAATTTCCAGCAAATGAATAAATGAACAATAATAAGGTGGTCAAAAAATAGTGGTCGAGTTATATCATAACACGTCCTATTTGTATGCTGCATATGTCTACAAAACCCGACAGGTGGACAAATCTAAACGTATTTTTATTAAAACAAATATAAACATTCATATTATAAATAATACTGCCAATAATAGTAACATTATACAAATGCAAATTGTCATGAATAAACTGAAAAAAAACCTCCAAGGTAAAGAAGGCATGGAGGCAGTGGTTTTTATATTTATGTAGAAAAAAAAAATATTTTTGTAAAATTTTAATCCTTTATTTTTTTCATACGTAAACAAGGATCACACCGGAAAACACACCGGATCCAGCACCTCTGAAATTTAATCCGGCTCCTCATTTTACTGATCCCCCTCCTCAACCGCCCTTCTCCCCCTGTCCGCTGTTTACTTTCGCTGTCTTCCGCGACTCCACAACCCTCTTCAATGTCGTCCACGCCGCCCCCGTCCCGCTCACTTTCGTCCGCGACACCCCTCTGCCATCCACTGCACCAACAAACACCCTCCTCCCTCCCCACTAAAATGTTCGAAAACCGTGTCTATCAGTGGCTATCCATATCCACTCATAAATGGATCCTTTGATGGTGGTGGAGAAAAATTGCTCTGCATACGTAATATGCCAGGATCCACAAGCCTCACTATAACAGCCGAGAGGAAATGTTACCTCACATACACCCCACCAGGTCAATGGGTATAAAGCAAAAGAGAGAGGGAGAGATGGAGCTTTACAGTTTGATGAATGAAATATAGTTTTGTACTCTTATGTACCTTCAGTGTCAGTAAAAGGGTGTCCCAGCAGTGAATTGTGCACCAGCTTTTTTGTAGTTGAAGGACCGATAAAGCAAAAATCACTTCTATAAGGGGTTTAAACACAGTTGTGTGGCAACAGTCTGTGAACATAACCAGCTTCTAATAGTAAAAACTGATTAATTTTAATTTTTTAATCACACTTCATATTAAAATGCATTGATTGACATTCTTTCATTGTACATGTCATCAGAGGGGGAAAGTCCTACCCATTAGTGATTGTCTCTCCCTCATTAGCATAGGACAGTAGTCTTGTTTTTTTTACATATAGTGAAATTACTTTACATCTTGTGAAAAGGGGCATAATAGGTCGTCTTTGAAGATGCTTTAATTAGTCGCACTTGCATCTTGCCTCCTTTGCCTAAGTATGCTAACGCAATATAGCTCATATACCATAAAGGGGACATTCTACCAGAAAAGCACATTTCACTTATAAAAAATGTGAGAGGGCCTGACCTTTACGCTTATTCTCCTCAAAAAAATCATACAAAACAAGCATAAAATCATTCAATTCAATGATAGAACGCATCCTTGATCACTGTCAGCCTCTCCTCCATCAAATGATGTCACTTCCTCTGAGTCATAGCCTTAAAGGTGTATTGCACGCATTTTATGTTCAATTCAAATATGTTCAATGCAAATGTGACAGGACTGACAGAAACATGGAGAAAATTGTAAAATAGTATTTATTTGTAGAAGTTATTTATAATTTCATGTATTTAATCAATTGATGTGAATGATAACAACCTAAACTTGCTATTTCTGAAGTTTTTTTGTCCTAAATAACAGTTATTAGCATGACAAAACTATTAAAGCTGTAGGTTCAATTGGGCCGAGGACAAGGACATTGACATGGTTTGTAAATAAAGTGTTTTTAATAAAGAAAAACAATCTGAGAACCAAATGAATGATATATTACTTCACAGAACAACTCACAGTAATCAACCATCAGTCCAGTTTAGACATTTTTAGGATGAACTACTTTTTATTCACTGCCTTTTATTCAGCGTTTTTATGTCAGGGACAGATAATGTACATTTCTAGTAGAATGTTTCAAAGAACGTAGGTTATTAATAGGCTATAACCGTTTATGATCTATTACAGATACTGAATCAGCCGCATATACATCACAATGTATCGAAGAAACAATTAATTTTGACACCCCAACCATACTTGCAAGCATTTCCTTACCTTGTGGTTTTGGATGCAGTGGCAGCCGTCGGCCTGAAACTCTTCCATTTACTCCAGTAAGGCTCTTATTGCTGAATCTGCATCCACGATTCAACTTCTGGTTGTGACGACGTTCCTCATCAGAACTGCTGCTGCCAACAGCTGCAAGACAGAATAAAGGACGAAAATAAATAAATAAATAAATTATTCAAACTTCATCTGAGAAGTAAGAACATATAAATACAGTAGTGTTCTGGTAAATATACTGTGCAGAAGTGAAATGCAAAAGGTCTAGAGTCTGGTCTGATGCTATGAAATGAGTCAGACTGGTATAAAAGTTGGCGTGAAACTAACAGTGACTTCAACTTGAAACACAAACTAAAAATAAGCACAATCATTTGCGGAACCAACAGAGAGTTTCAGATTGTTCAGAAGATCAATATTCAATCTATGAGGAAGCATTTTTGTTCGCCCTTGATTAAGAAATGTTTCCTGAAAAACAGCGTTGACAAAAAAGACCCGCACATATCTGTAGACAATGACAACTGACCTTGAAAGGCTCATATCTAAAAATAGCATAGATCACTGTGTTGCACATGAAGAATTTAGTTGCGTTTTAGATGTGGAAAATAAGTGCATGAAAACGGTCTTGGTTCCCACGTTGGATGGGCAAAAATGTGATCTTTCCAAAACACCAAGATCAAAATATCAGCAGGCTATTTTTATGGCAGTCAGAGTAGGGATCTCAGAAGAAACAGCAAAGCCTCTTGGGATAAGGGAGTGTTTAAAAAATGTGTACATACACATAGTTTTATTTTCTATACATGTTAAAACTGTCAATATGAAGTGCTTTTGTATTTTATTAGCTTCCATAATGTGAGTTTTTGGTCATACTTTATTTTGATGGTCGGCTGTTAAATTTAAGTTACATTGCATCTACATGCCAACTAATTGTCATTAGATTATAAGTAGACTGTTAGGTTGTGGTTATAGGGTTAGTGTAAGCTGACATGTACTTGCAAAGTTTCTTATAGTCAGTTAAATGTCTGTTGAAGGAGCAGTATCAACAGATATCAGGCAGACAGTCTACTAATACTAAAATGGACCATCAAAATAAAGCGTTACCGAATTTTTCCAACTTAAATTATCACTTTGATTGGCCGGCTGCAAAGTAGTCTTTGGCAGGTCTTTGAATGAATGGGTTGAAAAATGAGAGGACCTCATGCAAAAAGTCATGCAAAAAAGTAAAACTGTTCCAGAGATGAAGCAAGCAGTTACATTTGAATGAAATTTTGATGTTAAGATACAATGTTAGCGTGAATTTCCTTTTCAGAATTCCCATTTTACTTCCGTAATATATTATCTTACAAAGCAGGATAAAAAAAATCCAGCGCAGAACAAGACCAGAACAAAAGCGTGTTTATGATTCAAAGGGACGCATCTAGTCTCTGGCTAATATTCTCCACATATGCAAGGCAACATGGACAATTGTGGTATAAAATTTTGATAAATAAATATAATTAGGCAAACCGTTAAACATGGCTCCCTCGTATTACTAAGAACAGGAGGAATCTGCAATGCAAAATGTAATGGAATAAAGTAGCCAATAGGAAATTGTTAAAGACACCATGTCACTGTAGCTGCATATTCCCACAAAAACAGTCTTTTATTAGGTTTTTTATTTCTCTCTCTCGCTCTCAATTCAATTCAATATTCAATTCAATAATTGCTTTATTGGCATGACAAATGTTGCCAAAGCAGTTCTAAAGTTTACATAAAATGTAACATGCATATATAATAAAAACAAAACAGTAAACACAGTAAATACTGTAGTAGGAGTAAAAAAAAAAAAAAGAAAAAAAAAAGAAAAAAAAAAGATGATATTTACATATAATAATTAAATAAAATATCAACGATACATCATATTATTCAATATATCACATTATTATTCAATATATCATATTATTATTCAACATATTATATTGTTCGTACACAAATCAATACAAAAAGAATAATAAATCAGAATAAACTGTACATTTAACAATCAACACTTTAGGATAAAACAGTAATAAAAACAATAATAATCAGTATATTTACAATGATTAATTTCTAATAATCTAGGTGTGTGTGTGTGTGTGTGTGTGTGTGTGTGTGTGTGTGTGTGTTTGCAAGCACATCACTGATGTTTTTATTGGTCTGCACTCTCTTTTTGTGACAGGCATTAATGTATTGAGCCGCTAGAAGGACACAGTCAGTTTTTTCCCCTAGTAAATATTGAAGCTGTGTTTTATTGTCTAACTCAGTGAATTGTAAGTAAATGCTCTGTGGGGTAGAATGTTTCTCTGATGTGCTGAAAGTTTGTGCAGCGGGTGAGGAAGTGTTCCTCTGTCTCCACCTCTGCCTGGGCACAGTGTGGGCAGCTTCCCCAGATTACTGCTCACACAGATGCTTATGTAATTGTTAGGGTCTGATTTGTCTCCACTTTTGAATATGGGCGTTATTAATCCTTTATTTCATATGTCAGGGAAGTGACCAACACTCAGAACCAAATTGAACAGTTTCATTATAGCCAATTGGAATTTGTGAATTATGTTTTAAATCATTTCATTAAAGATACTGTCTGGACCACTTGCCTTTTTTTGTTGGTAGGACTTGTATTTTATCTGTTAGCTCTTTTTCTGTGATTGGATAGTCTAACGGATTTTGGTAATTGCCAAATATTTGTTCTGTATGAGTTAATTTATTATTATATAAGCGATTGTTCTGTACTTATGTTTATTTTACTAAACAGTTTTTCAAAGTGGTTTTTCCAGGTGTCTCCATTTAGTGTTGTTAGCTGTTCATGTTCCTTTTTATTAAGGAGGTTCCAGTTGGCCCAGAAATTGTTTGAATCAACAGACTCTTCAATTGTTTTGAGCTGTTTTTGGGTGTACTCTTCTTTTTTTTTCTGATTGTGTTTTTATATTTTTTAAGCTCCTCGCAGTACCGAAGACGTACATCTGTATTCTCTGGTTGTCTGTGTTTTTGATTTGCTAGTTGTCTTAAGTTTTTCCTTATTGTTTTACAATCAAAGTCAAACCATTTTTCATTCTCTTGTTTCTGTTTAAAAGTTTTCTTAGTAGTTTTAATATTAGATATCGTTGCCAAATAATCAAATATGTCATTTATGTTTTCTACAGCTAGATTAACACCATCTCCATTATGAGGATAACTATTTTCCATAAATTCATCCAAAAGTAAACCTATTTGGAGGTCTTCAATTGCGTTCCTGTATTTCTCAGAGCTGTCTTGTACCATCTATAATTATTTTTAATGTTATACAGTTTACTGGATTTCGAAAATATATTAGTATTCTTGTTCCTTTTTATATAAAGTGTAATTTGGCTGTGATCTGATAGAGATGTTAGTGGTTTAACAGAGAATGCACTGAAAGAGAACAGATCTAAATCTGTGATCATGTAGTCAACTGTTGAGCTGCCGAGAAATGAGCTGTAGGTGTATCTGCCCAGAGAGTCTCCTCTTACCCTGCCATTGACCAGATACAGACAGAGGCTTCGACACAGCTTAAGTAGGAGCTTTCCGTTCTTATTAATTTGGGCATCAGAGTTATTCCTAGAGACATTTACACAGTTTTCTTGATAACTCTGTCCAAATATGTATTTATTCCCACTGTCTGTGGTACAGTCAGTTAAGGACCCTGATCTAGAACACAGCAGCACACTTCCCTGAGCCTGGAAGTGGACTATTTGAGTCTGGATGGTCTCAAAGATGTTTTCATTATAATATGGAGATTCGGATGGAGCAATGTAAAGTGCACATAAGAATATGTCCTTTTTCATTTAACTGAGCTGATTGTGGATTTTGAGCCACATATGAGATTCTTCTTTTTTAATTAATTTGATGTATTTATCGATTTCCAGTTTATGCCAGATTATCGTGCCCCCCGAGTCCCTACCATGTTTAATTTTTTTAAGTTTTTTAGATGAAATGGATATTTCACAGTATCCTGGGGGACAAAGAGTGAGCTCATCAGTTCTGCGCCATGTTTCCTGAAGTTCTATGATGTCTATGTCTGAAATGCTTTTCTGAAAATCCAAGGTGTTAACTTTACACCCAAGACTAGATGAGTTAACACCCTGGATATTCCACAGTGAGATTGTCAGCGGTTTCATTTGGTCAACAAACAATTTTAACATTCCTCTAGAATAGAACCAATCGATATAAACCAGAAAATACCTAAATATCCTAAATAGACATTTATATCAAGATTATCTAAAGTCCAAACGATTTGGAGTATTTTACTCACAACTATTCCATCTCTCTATCTCTATCTCTCTCAAATATATTTATTTATTTAAAACCTTATACAATACATCACTTCAAACTACTAAAACATGTCAATAAAAGTCACTTTGTCAAACTTTTCAACACCAAAATGTTGTCGGAGCAGAGATTGACATCCCATAGTGTAATTTAAAACTTCAAGTAAATTGAAAACACCTGTGAATCAAGAGCTGTAGGCCACTGTTATTCATTAATTTTCCTTTGGCTTAGTCTCTATTTCAGAGGTTGCCACAGCGGAATGAACTGCCAACAATTCCAGCATATGTTTTACACAGCGAATGCCTTTCCAACCGCAACCCAGTATTGGGAAACACCCATACACACTTTTTCACACACACTCATACTCTACGGACAATTTAGCTTATTCAATTCACCAATACCACTGTGGGGGAAACAGGAGCACCAGGAAAAAAAAAAACACGCCAACACAGGGAAACCGTGCAAACTCCACACAAAAATGCCAACTGGCCCATCTGGGACTCTAACCAGTGACCTTCTTGCTGTGAGGCAACAATGCTAACCACTGAGCCACTGTGCCACCTGGACAACTGTTAAATTACCACTTTTTATAATGTATGAGTTGATCTTGGATCACAAAGTAGACACACAGGAATTGTGGTTGCCATGTGAATGAACTTTGCTTTAACATGCAAAATATACATAAAGCAAATACATAAAATTAGCTTTTAAAAATGCCATTGCGTGCACACTGAAGCAACCGAAACACCATTTGAGTACTTAACAGTCATATCACTCAGTCAGTAACACCCACTGAAGGCTAAGTAAGTGCAATCCTGATTTAAATTCCTCTTTTTTCCCCCCGTTTAAGCACTTCACATACTGTACTAGCTTTAAAACAGTGTCAAGGACTGTTGACATCAACACAATCTCAATGCAAATCATAACAGTTTAGTAGCAAATCTAAAACTAAACAAAAAAAAAAATCATACAAAACTGCCAAACTGAAAATATGTGCTGTTAACACCAAGAATTCACACAAATGTACAGTGGGGGAAATAAGTATTCAACACGTCACCATTTTTCTAAGAAAACATATTTCTAAAGGTACTGTTGGCTTGAAATTTTCACCAGATGTTGATACCAAACAAAGAAATACATATGCAAAGAAAATAAATCTAATTAGTTTACAAATCAAGTTATGTTTAATAAAATGAATCAACAATGGGTAACACATGAAGAAAGGGAGGTGTAGAAAGGCAGTGAAATCCCAGACAGCAGCTGAAATCTCTCAGTAGTTATTCGGCAAGACAGCCAAGGCA
The DNA here is from genome assembly GCA_903798195.1 of Danio kyathit. Lineage (NCBI taxonomy): Eukaryota > Metazoa > Chordata > Actinopteri > Cypriniformes > Danionidae > Danio > Danio kyathit. Next base: position 18,460,618 of record LR812536.1, on the reverse strand, counting down.
ACTCTCAAATGGTTTCAGAGAAAGAAAAACAAGCTGTAGAATGGCCCAGCCAATCACCTAACTTGAATCCAATAGAAAATCCAAAATAAAGATCAGATTTGACAGACGAGACCCACAGAACCATCAAGATTTTTACACTCTGTTGATGTCTGTGAAAAACTCACACCTGAGCAGTGCATGTGACTTCATTCTTCATATGAGAGGCGTCTTTAAGCTGCCATCATTAAAAAAAGCCTTTCATATAAAGTATGAAAGGACTTTTTTTTATCATGGCAGCTTAAAGACTCATCTTATATGGAGAATGAAGTCACATTGTTACACATTTTTTTCAGATTTCTTTTGTTTTGTTATATTTTTATGTTGCCATTGTTTGGGTTTTTACCTAAATCTGGTTTAATTCCATAACAACAGCTCCTTTAGAATATTTTTCTGAAAAAAATATTCCCCCCCCCCCTGTATATTAGCATTTACACCATCAGACAATCTGCCACTTTAAATAGTTAATACCCAAGCTTGGTCAAGACTGGCAGATTCAGATTGGCATCAATGTTTTCATCAAAATCCTAAAAGTGATTCCAATAATTCTGTTTCATCGTAGACTTCCTTATGTTTAAAGAATGATTATAAAAACAGTTTTTGTTCTTGGTGTGAAAAGATACTAGTCTAAATGAAATCAAAACATGAAGCAATTTCCTCAAAACCTCACTGACTCATAACCGACGCACCAAAATATCTGAAAAAAAGTTTCATTTTGACACCACAAATATAAAATACACATATACACAAAACATTATTATGTGTTTTATGTTTGCATACTCAAAACTGTTCATGAAAGTGTAGAGCTCTTAATATGATGTTAAAATATCTTTTGCATGTTATGAAAATCTCTGTAAAGCACCCATGCAAATGAAGAGCCTCCTTTTAAATTAAGGAATTGAAGACGTTAATGCATTAGCGAGCACAAAGGGAGTCTTTCTATGGCATTTCCAGCTTCATTCGGCCCCCTTTTCTTCACTGGAAACATCTTAGGCCAATAGGCTGCATGGGACTGTCCGTGTCTGAGGATGAATGATGCTGTTGTGCTGGCAGTAAATATATGGTGGCCGTGATGGGGTAAGGACCGCTTCATGTGGGACTGGCCCATTCATCTCAGTTTTGGCATAGTTTGTGGCCAGGACTGAAACAAGCTTTCTTTTATGGAATGGAGAATGCCATGAAATGCTTACAATTTACCTCGAATCAGAATATTTTAGAGTTTAGACGACCTGTGGCACATGATAATACACCGAGGTCTTATGAAGTGAAACTGAGCATTATTTACAGCATTATAACCTTCAATCCACACCCTCTGATAATTATCGTCCCTTTTGTGTGTATGTGATGTCTCAGCTCAAATAATGTTTTATAACTCTTTAAAACTGTCCCTTTTAAGCTTGATCCCAATTGTGCCATTTTGGTGACTGTCGCTGTAAATTCAAATGAGATCATGGTCTTTTCAAAAGAGGGCGGAGCTACAAATGCCTATGAGCCATATCATACACCCGGCGACAGACGTGTACAGCGCAATTAGTTGCCATTTCCGACCAGCGCAACAGTAATTTTCACAGTTTGCGCCATAATGTTTAAATACTGTACCAAATCCATTTGTGCCACATTGTGGACTCATGGGTGTGCCAGTCTAGAAAGGAGGTGTGTTGGAGACGTATGCATCACCATATGGGGCATAAGAATAGGACATGTGTTTGGATATAACTCAGTTTTTTGACCACACTTCCTTATTATTGTTCATTTATTTGTTTGCTGGAAATTATAACAGAATTTAGAAATAGTTTTGAAACAAATCTTCGCGCTTAACAAACGAAATTAAATATGTAGGCTAATGGATGACTTCAATGGAGTGCGTACAACACCGTTTCCTTATCCACGAAAGTAATGGAGTAAAGTAAAGAGTAGAAGTAAACAGAAAGAGAAAGCGAAGAGGCCGAATGGAGGAGGCTCATTCTTTATCCTCACATTGCAGGTGGTCTGTTTAACTGTTTTCTCGCTAATGAAGCATTCAGTTTTTCACCTTACAAAGTTTGCCATGTAAATAGCAAATGGCCTGACGCAACTGACTCTTAAAGGGAATGGGAGATGAGACTCTGATTGGATGTACGTTATGCTCAAAACACACCCATAACTCATTAAGAGAATAAGCATAACCCTGTTAGACCATGTGCCAGGGTGTAAACCGTATTTTTTTGTCCTTAATATAGCAAAAGAGAATTCGGATACGCCCTTAATGCTTTTGCACCATGCGCTTTAGACTTTGCACCTAGATCATTAAAATAGACCCCTATGTGTCAGCATAGTGGCAGATTCAAAAACAAGACTAACAACCTATGCTAATAAGAAAGAGATCATCACTAATGGCCGGGGCTTTCCCCCTCTGATGACATGTACAAAGGGGAAATGTCAATCCAAGTGTTTCTGCAGACTGTTTTAATGAAGTATAATTACAAATAAAATATTAAAAAACAAATTACCAATAGAAGCTGGTTAAATTTACAGACTGTTGCCACATAATTGTGTTTGGACACATATACACACCTTTATAAAAATAATTTTTTGCATAATAGGTACACTTTAACACATTTAAAACATGCAATAATTTATTTTAAATGTTGGGATTCTGTGAAAAGTCAGTTTTTCTGATTGATATCACATACAGTTGAAGTCAGAATTATTAGCCCCCCTATAAATAATTTTTTCTTTTTAAAATATTTCCCAAATGATGTTTAACAGAGCAAGGAAATTTTCACAGTATGTCTGATAATATTTTTTTCTTCTGGAGAAAGTCTTATTTGTTTTATTTCAGCCAAAATAAAAGCAGTTTTCAATTTTTTAAAAAACATTTTAAGGTCAAAATTATTAACCCCTTTAAGCTATATATTTTTTTCGAAGCTGTAAAAAAGTGTCTTGAAAAATATCTAGTAAAATATTATTTACTGTCATCATGGCAAAGATAAAATAAATCAGTTAATAGAAATGAGTTATTAAAACTATTATGTTTGGAAATGTGTTGAAAAAATCTTCTCTCCGTAAAACAGAAATTGGGGAAATAAATAAACAGGGGCTAATAATTCAAGGGGGCTAATAATTCTGACTTCAACTGTATGTGAATATAACATTTTTTTTTATCTTTTTAGCACCAAGGTAAACCACAAGCAAATAAACCCCTCCAGTATGTCAGAAACACATTCAGAACTGTTCGCAGAGGCTGTGGATTAAAGGTAAAATATTGTACATAAATTCATGTAAAATCTGCTTCAATATTCTACTGAAGGAATGTGCATATTTGTTGTCCTGCAAAAAATGTACAATAAATTTACATTTTTTTTTGCTGATTTGATGTTTTAATATAAAAGCTTTTTTGCAATAGTTTGCACCACTTTAGCACTTGAGATTAAAATAGGCAAGAATTCCTTGCATTCAAATATAATTTTTTTAAATAAAATAAATCAAGATGCTAAAATGTATATATAGTACTTATAAATTTATATATAAATATACTGTATTATAGTATAATACTTACAAGGCATATAAATGTACTTATAATTATTGCACTTTGTTAATAAATAAAAAAACACTTTAACACAAATAGTCTGAGTACATTTATGAACATTTTTCTATTTAGAGGTCCTGTGTGAACAGAGCTGCTTGTCAAAATGAAGAAGTTGCAACACTGCCGGAAAAGTTCTAAATTTTAAGTGTGAAAAACAGTGCAAGATTAATAGTTTGATCACGTATGCTGAAGTCCTCAGAAGCTCTGAGAGGGCTGACTGACGCACTTCACACTACGCAAATGTCACATGCCACTCAAAAATTAGAACTATCTATGCTATGCAAAGAAATGTCATCAAACTGGATTGGTGCTTACACAAAGAATTTCTCACTATCCGAGCAGATGAAGAAAATCATTCAATAAATTACTGGAGGAGTTTTTAGTAAAATCAGAGTAAACATTTATTTGAAACTCCAATTCTCTATTAGTTCTGTAATTTTCTGTTTGGTTATCTCACAAAACACACATTTTTATGCTTTTTAAACATTACACAGTAGACTTTTTTTTGCCAAAGATATCAAACAAAGAGCGTGCAATTAATAACAACATGTAGAGATTTAACAGTATTTTGGTCCTGACGTATGAATGAATTAAAAAAAACAGATTTCCTTTTTTTTAGGCGCTAATCTTTTTTTGCAGTTTTGGAATTGCATGGATTCATGACTTATGACTTACTTGTGCTTATGCATGCATACCTACTTAGGCAAACATGAAAGCATCCTCCGGAGGCTAAACTCAGTGCATTACTCAAAATATCTACAGAAACTGGCCTCAACATGTGCCCATAAAGCATATCAAATAGAAATCCTCCACATAATAACAGAGCAGCACCTGTAATTGTTTGTGGTCTAGTGACTGTAAATTATGATGATAATCGCTGCTAAAATGTGTGCATGGGAAACAGTACAAATGTTCTGCATTCCCAGAGATGAAACCAAAATATGTGCCAACTTTGGCATTCCTGGCTAAGTATAGAAAGGAAAAAGAAGTCTGTGACATATACAGAGAGCTAAGTTAAAGACATCAACATCAACATCTGAGTTTAATAACAGCAGTTAGCTCCAGTAAAGGATTAATATATGACCTACGGTCACTAAAACCCTTTCCAGATGTGTTTACGTGGCTGTGTAAGGAAGTTTGACACATTAAATCCAGTTGTAACTAGTTTGCCGTTACAAAAATGCAACATAATATTCTTAATAGTCGAGCTCCAATGCTGTTTAAGTGAATGCGGCTGCACTTTGGTACTGCACTATCAATAAAAAACTGCGTTAACCATACAGAACAGATAAGAACAGCCTATTTATTAGCTAAAGAAGGTGGGAACAGATTGAGATGGCAAACAAAATTGTTTCTAAATGTAAAAACGATCAATGTCATTTACCAATGGCAGACGAAAAAAAAGCTAACTAACAAGACTGAAAAATGTGAACTCCTTGATCGTGTTCTTACATGTTCCCCTAGAAAGCCATAAGAAAGTCAAAAAAGGAAGCAGACAGGTGACCAAACCCTCTATCACTGTAGAAAACAAAAGTGGAGCTGATTCCTAAAAACATTTACTAAGGTATTGACTCAATGTACTTTCAGTCTCAATTTATAGTTTATTTTTTACAGAATAGTTTAAATCTAACAATATATGTTACTGAGAAAAAACACTGCACTATTCTAATGCGTTGTTGTCACATTATAATTATACGGAGTTAATTATACCGAATTATACTGTCACAACATCTAAACAGACCAAGTTAACCAGTCAAAACACAAAACTAGCGCGGCTACAATCATGACCATTGTTAATTGAATACTCTCACCTACTGTCTTTTAAAATGAATCCAAATAGTCCCAGGACATTGAGTCAAATTTAAGAGCCGTTTTCTTTATTGAAGCTTTCCGGTCCAAAGACCACAGACTGACTGAAACTCTGCTGCAAAGACACGAGGAAATGGCCCCTCCCTCCCTGCCTCCCTCCACACACACTGCACTTCTGAGCACAATACAAGTAAAGGCCACTTAAATTCATTGTGTACACAGTGCAATGTGTTCATGACAGCTGATACGATACAAAATTCTTCAGAAAAATATATTTGCATTTCACCACTCTTGGAATGTGACAAAATTAGTATATGGGTTACTGTACATTCCGCATCAGATACATGTACAGTACTGTAAATTATTTATTTTAAACATGCATTCTAGCCATTAAATTACACAACAACAACTGTATTTTTGAGGGATCTAAAAGTAAATATGTTTGAAAAAGGGGTTGCAAAGTGGAGGAACAGAATCTGTTTGCTCTTATAAACAGGGATCATTTTGACAATTCCCTTTATTGTCATGTTAATGAAACCTTGCTAAACACACACATACGATTCCTGTGTTATTTTTAAAGCTGTAAGCCAGAAGGACTTGCTTATCTGGATCTGGTACATTTATTTAAGGCTGAAGCTAAACTCAGAAGAGCTGTTGGTGTGTTCAAGTCTTCTGGAAAGTTTGCTTTTAGGATTCAGCAAGTCTTAATTATGCACTAAATCAGTGCATGTACATGCATCACTTTAGCTAAGATGGCTCAATATTTTGTTTTAACCCCACATCTACAAATGATCAGTAAACAATGTGTATTAATGCTTTTTTGTTGTAGCTTTTATTCAGTTTTTGAAGGTGTTATTATCATTAATAATCATTATATATTCTAAAAAATATTGTGTTTTGCAGACATGCGAGTTCAGTAGTTTTGTTGCAAATTAACACTATCGTCAGCTGAGTCTAAACATTATTATTTTTTGGTCGAGACTTAACTTCTATTACTATTTATTAATCTACCTAAACATTAGCGCTACAAAAGTAACAAACAAAATTACACTGGTTTTCTAACACCATTTATTCATTTTTCTATTCTAACTTTACAAACTTTCCTCTCACTTTGTAATATTAACATTCTTTTCTCTATCTAATCGATCTAACGTCTGTCAAGCTATTAAATGTCACTGAAAATAAAAAAAAGTCTTTCAATTCAATTCATCTTTATTTCTCTAGTGCTTTTACAATGTAGATTGTGTCAAAGCAGCTTAAAAGTTCTAGTAAACTGAAACTGTTTCAGTCTAGTTTTCAGTGTTGAAGTTTAGTTTAGTTTGGTTCAGTGTGGTTTAAATTTCACTGCTGAAAGTCCAAACTAGTAATGGGCGATATAAACGATATGCGATATAAACGATACAAAATTGGCCTACGATAGAGATTCTAATTCTATTGCACTATCGCGATAATGCATGTTTGATGACGCAATCTACCCGCTCTCAACAACAGCACTAAGCAACGCATGGCACCGAATGTAGGCGTGTCGCACAACTTGCGAGCCTCATGCATGGCATATCGTGGCTTGTCACACAGATTCCCACACAGCGCTTCCCACACAGCTTTTACCTGGGCGGCCGATATATTATTGGGGCGGCCCGGTTCTGTGTTCGCGAGAAACGGAGAACACTCTGCCACAGACTCACATGCTCTGCATGCAGACCCACAGAGACGCGCTGGATACAGAACTGTTGTCCTGCCTTTATAGCAGCTTTGAGAAGAGCGCGAAGACTAAATAGACTGATCCAGCTCATTATTTGGGGTGACAATACATTCTCTTTTCCCCAGACATGTCCGAGAATCTGCTTTCACTTTCGATATTAATTGTATTCATTTTTGCATTACTTTATAACAAACTTTGTCTGGTGCGTCTCAAGAGAGAGAGAGAAAGAGCAGATCAAGACACCAGTTTTAATTTCATTAGGAGAACAAAATGTTTAAAATCAAATGTGTTACCTTAGGCTGCAGGTTAGAAATATGTTTTTATTTAAAGTATCTGCAATACACAATTTTATTTGACTAATTTAATACTGGAAGTAATTTCAATACAGTATAAGTTCCTTAACTAAACACCAGTTTTTTTGTTCTCTGCAACTTGGCATTTAGAAACTAAGAACTTAAAAGAAAAGTCTTTCTTTCTAAAAGGCACTACATTTAGTTTATTTATCTGCAACATTGTGTTGTTTAATTACAGTTTTACTTTTGCACAATAAATGTTCTCAAAATGACATGCAACGTTTCTTTATTTCTATAACAAAAAATAGCAGTTTGGCTTTCCTAAGGGTCTATGTAACCTGTTCTGAAATGGTTCTATTATAATTTATATATCGCAATATATATCGTTATCGCAAGAGGCTGCAATGTATATCGCAATATGGATTTTAGGCCATATCGCCCATCCCTAGTCCAAACACTGAAGAGCAAATCCATCATTGCGCATCTCCACAAGTCTCAAACCAAGCAAGCAAGTGGCGACAGCGGCCAAGAACAAACTTCACCAACTGACGAAAGGGAAGGAAAAATACTCAAGAGAAGGCTCAGTTGGGCACAACCATTTCTCCTCTGGCTAAACTACTTGTGCAGAGTTGCTGTCTAGGTGCCGGAGGCTAGAGTACGCTGGATGTCCATCGTGGAGAAGCTGCAGGAGTGAGTAGGTCACCGGTGGCTGTTCAGGCTGGCCCACGAGATCAATACGAAGACTCGTCTGTCACTGGGGTCTTTCAGGAATCAGTCTCATGCTCTCTGCTTTTCCATGACCACCACGACATCTGCTCAGGATACGGCCTGGTCCAGGATAGTGGATACCTTGGCAACATCTCTTCACAGGTCTTGGATCACATCATAAATTTAGTCATTTAGGTTTCGATCTTATTATGATGTTATGTGAGGTTTTATATTCTTCTTTCTTTGTTTCTACTGTTGAAGCACCTTGAGTCTAAGAAAAGTGCATTACAAATAAAATGTATTATTATTATTTTTATTATTATCATTATTATAATTCAATTCGTGTGCATTAAACTCATAAATACGATATTTCCGACTTGACTTGAACGCACACTGTGGTCCTCCAGGTACTGATTTGAGAGCAGTGTGAGAATCAGTGTGAATCTTGCATTTCTGGTGAGACGCAGAGGGTCTAACTGACAAGTGATGAGAAACAAATACAAGAGATCTTAGGCTTTCTGAATTTTTAATGGCAGACGGGATAACTTAGAGAGAAAGTCTCAGTCTATTGACCTTATCCTTGACATACGAGCGGATGCAGACTTTGTATTCTTTTTGGCTCGAGAATTCCGGTCTCATTCACTTCCATTAGTTTTTAGACATTTAAAATGGCTCGTTATGCTGCTTTCTGTTGCAAACTGGTCTTCATTCATTCATTCATTCATTCATTCATTTTCTTTTTGGCTTGGTCTCTTTATTAATCTGGGGTCGCCACAGCTGAATGAACCGTCAACTTATCCAGCATATGTTTTATGGAGCGGATGCCCTTCCAGCTGCAACCTTTTTTTTTAAGGAGAGTAGATTTCATAACTGACATTTGGTCTACTAAAATGTTCACCAACTAATCGACTGGTTGTTCAACCTCAGTAAAATATTAAAAGTCTACTGTATATGGTGCCTCTTCAGCAGCTTTGTGCATTAGTATCAATCCAAACCCTCTCAATTCTAAGTGAACTTGGATTAGTGGCACACAAACCCTCTGACATACTAATGCAGAAAGAAAATAAAAAGAAGAAATCACATGAACTTGGGATAAAGAGGCTACAATTAAATGAACCTCTTACTAGACAGACAAGGACTGAATGGCAATCATCCAAGAAAGGGAACTTGAACATCATCTTAAACTCCATTCACAGACACATCTTACACGTTCATTAAACTGTTTACCAGATTCCACTGCAGATTTGATTTACTTTAATCTCATTTTGACATAGTGTTCTAGATAGAGTGCTGTGCATCTTGTATTGGACAACCATCGTAACATTTCCCAGACAGCCAAAACCCTATTCAACCCAACTCAGTGATCTCTACTCAAACCTAATATCTAAAAGATTAAAATAACATTAATTAAAATAAAAGTGCTGCATGCAGGTTAAATTATTGCTGTTTAGATAATGGCAATTTAAAGCTATTTTAGTGTTTCATACGTGACTGAAGTTTAACCAGGCATTGCAACATTATTCATAACAATGGATGAAGTCAACAAGCTGTGTGATGTTCCAAATATGTAGATAATGTGAAGTTATGTGAACAGGCCAAGCAGGATTTTTTTTTGGTAAAGTTGTACAAAAAACAACAACTACACCAACCAAAGGAGTCTGATTAACTTGGTATGATAAGCAACTTCATGGTATATTCAAATTAGTGTGTGGGTTTTTCAATATTTGACCCAAATATGGGTTAAAACTACACCAATTTTTTTCGTACAATTACAAATAGGTTTGGATTTTTGTTTTTAAAGCAGGCTTCATGATGTCCAAGACTGCATTTATTGGATCATAAACACCATCAAAACAAAAACTGTGAAATAACTCAGTCAAATTAAATAATAATATACATTTTAAAATGCAATTTTTGTAAATATTTGACCAAAGTTGTGTTGTCAGCAGCAATTACTGTACATTTACATTTTGAAAACAGTTAAAACTATACTTAAAAACATTATAATACACACATGCACAATAAATAACCAAGAAAAAAAAAACTCTCAACCACCATTAATCAAATACTAAGGACCAAAACCACACCATTATCCAGCTGACCATAAGAAACACATTAAGGTGAAGTTATGTGAACAGGCCAAGCAGGATTTCTTGGTAAAGTTGTACAAAAAACAACACCACCAACCAAGGGAGTGAGATTAACTTGGTATGATAAGTAACTTTATGGTACATATTCAAATTAGTGTGTGGGTTTTTCAATACTTGACCCAAATAAGGGGTGAAACTACACAATGTTTTTTTTTTTTTTACAATGTACAATTACAAATAGGTTTGGGTTTTTGTTTTTAAAACAGTCTTTATGATTTCCAAGACTGCATTTATTTGATCATAAACACCATCAAAACATACAAATTATTGTGAAATAACTCTTTTAAATTAAAAAATTAAATAATAATATACATTAGAGGTGTGAACCTACACTGGTCTCATGGTTCCGTTTGGTTACGATTATCATGCCATCGATTCGGTTCAATTCGATATCTCGGTGCATCACGGTGCATTGACGATTCTTTCCATACACAGTTTTATATTTTCTTCACAGCACAGCAATTATTGTATTAAAATGTATAAATATATTTATATACTATTTGTAAAACAATTTTGTCCTTTAATACCAACAGTCAGAATAAAGGTAAAGTTGGTTTTATTTTCACACATTCGTTCATTTAGAAGTCTCTATATTGTTTATCATGTTACTTTGAATATTCGATTGGAATTAGCATACAAGTAACAAACAACATTAACACTATCTAATTGACTGTGAACAATGTTGTACTTGATAGTCATTGGCTGCTAATATGATTTCCCTATTTAGAATTTGCAAATAATACTTTTCTGAAATTATATTATTAAGGAGAATGTCTGAATATCCCAAAATAAAACCAACTTTACCTCTATCTTCAGATATATAAACTGTACCTTTAAGCAACACGAGCATTTATAGCAAATAAACAAATATAAATATCCCGCTCGCTTTCTGAGCCTTGTCTACCAACTACCAAGTTCTTTCTTACACCCCTTTGATTGGTCACGCGCTCAACAGAAAGGGCTGTGATTGGCTCTTACACGCTGGTGCTCTTCACAGCTGCACTCATGGGCCACAGTGAGAGAGAAATGGAGATTACTTTCATTCTCTTAATCGCCGTGAAATAGGGGCTTTTGCTGTAAGTCTCAGTGAAACAGTGTTCAGCAAACACACACGCAGTGAAATTGTGCACAGTTTCAGAGTTTTCACGTAGTTAGAGCGTTGTACTCGCGCTCGCCTCCCTCACCATAGTAAGCTACGGCGACATAGCGCATGTGAGATAAATGACGTCAGTATATAATAACCGGTTATGATTATTACTGAACCGATACCGAATTGTCCGCGTCTGCATCGCAGTGCACCGAAGAAATGATTTATTTTGACACCCCTAATATACATTTTAAAATGCAATTTTTGTAAATATTTGACCAAAGTTGTGTTGTCAGCAGTAATTACTGTACATTTACATTATGAAAACAGTTAAAACTTTACTTAAAAACATTGTAATACACACACGCACAATAAATAACCAAGAAAAAACCTCTCAACCACCATTAGTCAAATACTCAGGACCAAAACCACACCATAATCCAGCTGACCATAAGCATCACATTAAGGTGAAGTTCTTTGATAGCTCTTACATTACAGTGATAACTTTTAGCATTATCATAAGTCCACAATAAAGTACAGCATTGTCCACTGTGTCCGGGCCTCCAAGCTCAAACACGTTTAACCAACACAACTGAAAAGTTTCATCACCACAGGCTCCATTTGTATTCCCATTTACAGTCAGAGAAACAAAAGCATTTAACACTGTTCTGACAAATGGGCAAAGGGCAAGCATTGTGGCGTTTGTTTACACATGGAGCTCCAGACTCACAGAACACACTGAATAAGGAAATTAATCATTGAAAATGACTGTATGTGTTCATTGATCCATTTGAAAATAAAAAGCGATAACAGAAATGTTGGCGAAAAGCAACAAGCAAAAGAGTATTTTGTGGATTGCATGTCTTCTATTGATAGTTTTCACGGGTCGTCACACTATTAGGGGAACACCCCCGGCGGGCAAAACAGGCTGAATAATTTCTCTTTTTTTAGCCAAAAAGCTGGATAATTGTTGTGCAATAAGGTTTAGCGTTACTAACCGACGAGGCGACACACCTGAGCTGTGCTTCTATAGAATTGCTTCAGAGAAAGAACAGCCAGAAAGGAGAAATGTATGGATTTGTGCCGGTAGCATCAGTGACCCATAACAATCCATGGTACTTCTAACCGTCAGTACGTTTGTATGCTTTTTATACAGTTTCTATTCTAATTTGCAGGTCAAGTGCAATTAAAGTATTACTTAAGTGATATAATGCCGTCACTAATGATTAACGAATTAATGAATAAACATAACTTACATTAAACAAATATATCTAATTTGACTTAAATTATCTAAATCGATATTAGTTTTAAACTCCTCCTCTGATTAAACCAGCGAAACAGATGACAAATCAACACTGTTTTGAAAAAGCCAGGGTGCAAAGTCTGACTCAGTTACGCCGATTATTTTTCATAACACAAACAAAATTACATGGAAAATAAAGGCATCTTCTATCTCTTATGGTAGATTGTAAATCCAACAATATGTAGTCGCAGGTTATTATAAAATAATTATTGTAGCACATAAGCACCAATAGCTACAATAAATGAGAGTCTGAACAAGTGAACAGAGAAAGCGGTATGCAGAATATAAAGGAGAGGAAGGAAAAATTGTTGCCCACCTTTGTTCGGAGCGATTTTCACCCCAACACAAGGTTCCTCTTCGTCTGATTGTTTGGAAGGAAAGCAGCTGGGGTTACCGGATTTATCTGAAAGAAGCCAAGAGAAATATTTAGTTTGTTTCATTCTGTCACCATTTATGTACAATAGAGAGAGGGAACAAACTATTGTGCGGGAAGAGGATAAGATCTGGTTTTGGGATCTGTAGGTTTTTGGGAATAAGCTTTTCTATGCTCAAAAATGCAGTAAAACTGTAAAATGTTATAACACTTAATAAATGTGTTCTGTTTTAATGTTTTAAAATGTATTTAATGCCTTTTATGGCAAAGCAGAATTTGCATTACCCATTATCCATTATAATTTTTGGATTATTTACATAAAGTAAAAAAACAACAACAAAACAAACAAAAAGAAATTGTAAACCTAAGATTCAAGCCACTCAATAGATGCCAAGAATGGAAGCTAAATAAAAGTAAAAGGTAATATTTGGAGGTAATATTGTTACAGATGGAAACTGAGGAGGGCAGAGAAACTTGTGGGTTGGTTAAAACTAAGAACTTGTCGTTAATGTAGGGTTAGACCATGCTATTACAGCTATTACTCTTCTGGGAAAACTTTCCATTAAATGTTGGATGAAAATCTGTGAGGATTTGATCCCATTTAGATATAAATGGTATTTTATCCCAAAGGTCTTAAATGTAGCTCAGGTTTGGAGTTTTTCTGTATATACCAGTTATTTGACCAAAGTAAATGGCTCTGGTATTAGCCTTGGTTAGAGCACACAACATTGTCCTGAATACAGAATGAAAAAGGACGTCTGCCAATTCTAACAGGCTGGATGGTTAAAAATGATCATAACGGAAAAAGAAATGAGCAAAATAAATAAACAAATAAATAAATAGGTTAGGTTTAATGTAATTATATAAATTCTATGTTTTTGCTAATAAATGCCACGTTGAAACTTTAAAAAATATTTTAATTACTGAAAAATATAAAATTTACACAAAATAATATATTAACAATAAAAAGTCCATGTAAAAAAAAAACTTCATACAAAAATGTAGGTCTGGACGATATGGCAAAAATGCCATCTTGATATTTATTTTCCATATTAAATGATAACGATATATATTTCGACATCAGTTCTTAATGTCTCCAGGTATAAAAGAGTACCCCAACAATGACTGAAGCCACAAAAATTAGAGGGTCTCTTAAATGGCATAACATTTTCGTCTGATACATTTTTAGTGGTCAAAAATTTGGTATATCTCTAAAATCCAAACACATTTAGATTCCCATTGTTGCACATTTCTGCTGTGTGATTGGCTCTTACATCAATTTAGAATAAAAAAGTCCAGAGCTTATCATTGTTATTGACATAAATTTTATGGTGATTTGATATAATATCGTTTATCAGCTCAACCCTACAAAAATGCACAATATATGTTGAAAAATGCTTAAAACAATTTCACACTGCACAATAAAAATAGGCTGAAATTATATATGTGAAAATCACATTTATATGAAAGATTTGTAAAATAATACATTTAATAGATTACAGATTTATTCATATGAAAATATATAATATATTAGAAGTTTAAAATTGTTACATGATTATACAGTTGAAGTCAGAATTATTAGCCCTCCTGTTTATATTTTTCCCCAATTTCTGTTTAACAGAGAGAAGATTTTCTTCAACACATTTCTAAACATAATAGTGTTAATAACTCATTTCCAATAGATTTATTTTATCTTTGCCATGATGACAGTAAATAACATTTTACTAGATATTTTTTCAAGACTCTATACAGCTTAAAGTGACATTTAAAGGTTTAACTAGGTTAATTAGGTTAACTAGGCAGGTTAGGGTAATTAGGCAAGTTATTGTATAATGATGGTTTGTTCTGTAGACTATCGGAAAAAAAACAAAGCTTAAAGGGGCTAATAATTTTGTGCCTAAAATGTTTTTTAAAAAATTAAAAACTGCTTTCATTCTAGCCAAAATAAAATGAAAAAAAAAAAAAAAACTCTAGAAGAAAAAATATTATCAGACATACTGTGAAACTTTCCTTGCTCTGTTAAACATCATTTGGGAAATATTTTAAAAAGAAAAATAAATTCAAAGGGGGGCTAATAATTCTGACTTCGACTGTATAGATTGAAACTGAATGACTGAATAAATACGCAAGCAAGGTTCATATATTTACAAATATATGATATACATATTCAAAGAGTCCGCATGTAATTAAGTATTTATGTAATAAGTGAAACCCTAAAATTGAATCATGTATAACATTATGAGTGTAATACAATACAAGCAGACCAGTGTCTCCAGCATGATAAAGCACTGAGCAGAAGGTCTGTGTGTATAGAGAGAGTAAAAGAGAACATTAATCCAGCAATTGTAGCAAAACAAAAGCAAAGTAAATCCCCAGAGATGGAGCAGTAATTAATTCTGCCAGGATATCTGGGTCATCAGAAAGCGGTGTTAAATGTAAGCTATTTCTAACGCACATAAAACATGAAAGTCAATCGGTAAACAAGTGCTGCATGGCTTCCTATTGAACACAGATGTGCGCATGAAAAGCACACGCTGACACACACACAGCTTATAAAGAAAACAGCTACAATTATACTGAATACACTTCTGAGAGACAACGCAAAAGTGATGAATGATAGGGAACTTAAAGGGACAGTACACCCCAAATGCTAATTCTGTCAACATTTACGCAACTTGCGAAACTGTTTGACTTTCTTTCTTTTGTTAAAGGGCCATGAACCCCCCCTGTATCAGCAGGGTGTTTTCACACCTATAATTAGTGAGAAAAGTAAAAAAAGTGGATGAGTCCAGCTTTGTTTAGGTGGGAGTGTCGAGTGGCGAAAAAGGGAAGGGTTTGCATGAAAAGGGGAGTTTCATTACGTGTGGCCGGCAACCCAAACACAGGCGCAGGAGAGATGGACAGCGATTCGGAGAGCAGCGTTTACAGTGGTTCTGAGAGCTGTGTAGAAAATGTGCAGGATTTCTCTGCACTAGGCATGGACCGGTATAAGATTCTGACGATGTGATAACCTTGGATAAAAATATCACGGTTTCACGGTATCACGGTATTGTGATTACTGCTCTAAAATATATTCTTTTTTAATTGTCTGGGTAAAAAACAAAAATGTTTTCCCCTTTGAACACAATAAATTTTATATTTTTAAAAGATTTATAATATTTTGAAACAGTAAACATGTCAGGCTGAATAAGATTTCTTTAAAATTTAAAATTGCATCTTTGAATATTTTTTTCTTGCTGGAGATACTGTTGTCCTAAAAAACTAAAATGTAATTAATGTAAATAAAAAATATTACACATACCTTAGGAGCGGTATTACAGAAAATGTTTGGTGGTTTTAAAACCTTGACTTTTCCAAACCACTGTATACCTTGAAAACAGTTATCATCCCATGCTTACTCTCCACCAGATTCCCCTCAGTCACATTATCTGGTTGATGACAGTGCAAGTCCACTGCCTTATCATTTTTAACCTTTCAACACAAACACGCCCGTGAACGCAGAAGAAAGTGAAGATGCTCCTGACGAGGTGAACATTGAAGTCTCGCAATGGTAGTTATTATCCCCAACTGTACTTATTAAAATAAACAAATAACTAATAAATACACCATGGACCCTTTTCACAAGCCTTTTATGACGTGTTTAATAAATATCAGCATCTTAAATCCTTTAAAGTTTTTAACATAATTATTTTTCAAAAAACATATGAACATGTATATGTATTTATGTATGTATTATATCATCTACTTCAAATTACAAAAAATGAATTACCGCTTGTGCGAGGGGTTTCTAATGCAGCATCTATGGGACAGGACAGTAAATGTGACTTTATTCTCTCCTCTGGCTGCCGTCATCAGTCTCACATAATTTTTTTCCTTTTTCGGAAAGTCTTTATAACACCATAGTGGAGTTTTTCTTTTATTATTTGAGCAAATAAGATTATAAAAAAATTATTTGTTGTATTCTCCCATTCACTGTGCTCTAAGTTTTCCCAACTATGACGACTACTGCTACTAAGAAACCCGGAAGTGTGAAAAGGGTTGATTGTGCCTGCCACAAATACTACATTGCACTGCAAAAATGGAGTGCTGTAATCTTAGCATGCTACATCTGATGTGAAAACATCGGTCTGGCACACCATCTCACACCGCACTTTGGGTTCAAAGGACGGATATAAATGTTGTACAACTGTTTAAAAAGACACCGAACAAAGCATTTTCAGTCCATAATATTGTAGCAATATTACTGTAAACTGCTTTATAACTTTAGTAATTTCACTAAGTAATGTCTTCAAAAACTGAAAGAGTACTGATGATAATGATACCAACTAACTTTGCCATCTGAAGAAACATAAACAAAGAACATTGATCGCACACTAACCAGACTTGTAGAGACAGAACAATGAACACCAACTGGAACCATGTCTTTTTTAAAAAGGAGATGAGTGGCAAATCTGGATTTCACCATTTCCAGATTCGAAAAGCTCTCGAGTAAAAAAATGTTCCTTACAAATATATTTTTGTCGCTTGTTAGCAGACCACTGTAATCCACACATGTGGGTCCACACGCGAGCTGTGCTCTTATCAGGGAAATGGAAACAAAACCTTCGTTGCGGCACATTTCTAAATGCAACACTTATGACCCATGTCTTTGAACAATTCTTCTTCTTCCACTTGTTTTAATTCCGGTTGGCAACACAATGTGGCGTCTCTCTGAACACTGTAACAGGTAAAAACTCTTCAGGTCTTAGAAGCTATATCATGCATAATAATGAAGTTGCAACAAATGTGTACAACTGGAAAGGGGGTAGTATATAACGCAATAATCGTTTTATCTCGATTAATGGTTTTTCATAATCGTTAGAAGCCAAAATTGAAATCGAAACTGAATTTCGATTAATTGCACAGCCCTAACATGCATATGATGTGAACATTTCAAAAAAAGTGTCTTGGTGTTTCGTGACCCTTTAAACACAAAAGAAGACATTTTAAAGAATGCTGGAGACCATTAGCCTATTGCTTTTCCAATTATGCCCAACATACATTTGAATGCAAAACTATTAGCCCTTCTTTGAAAGACTCATTCTTTTTCATATATTTCTCAAGTGATATTTAATGGAGCAAAGACTTTTTCCACAGTATTTCCGATATTATTTTTACTTCTGCAGAAAGTCTTATTTGTTTAATTTTGGCTGTATTAAAAGCAGTTTTTATTTTTTTTTAAAGCATTTCAAGGTCAATAATATCAGACCCCTTAAGCAATAGTTTTTATCATTGTTATGCAATGACTTGCCAATTAATTTAACATTTAATTTTAAGAAATGGATTATTAAAACTATCATGTTTAGAAATGTGTTGAATTAAATCTTTCCATTAAACTAAACTTGTGGAAAAAAATAAAACTTCAAATTAAATAAGACTTCAAATTTGACAGGAGGACTTTAACTGTGTGTGCACCTACAACATTCTTTGAAATATCTTCTTTTGTGTTTAACAAGAAAAACTAAACTCATAAAGGTTTGGAGCCATGTAAGGGTGAGTAAATTTTCATTTTTGGGTGAGCTATAACCTAAATAAATATAATCATGTTATCCAACTGAAATGTAAAGGCTAAATTATAAAGTAGGGATTGTGACTAAAGCAGTCAGTTCAATGGACTGTGAAACAAGGTTAAAGTCAAGTGTATTTATTTGAGTGGGACGGGGTGGGTGTGTGTATTTATCCCGGGTGTGAGATTAAAGCAGGGCTTTTTCCTTGCCATCTGGAGCCCTTGTGACAGAAGGATCTGCTGTCCCACACACTCAAACGTGCACACATGTTCACATTATATTCATTTTAAATTGAGGCTTTAAAAAAGAGAGACAAAAAAAAAAACACATTCTGTAAGCTAACATAACCACAACAAACATACTTTAACGACATGAAAGAAGACGCTGGTGGGATCCTAAAAAAAGCTTTTTTTAATGAGCCATCATAGACCAGACTCTCTTAACAAACACTACACTAAAGCTGGATAACCATGAAAAGACGTCAGGCTGGTTTTTGACCTAAATTCATTCATTTTTTCCTTTTTTAACCCTTTAAATTTGTGTGTGTGTATAATTGTGAGTATATTTGTGTGCATGTGTGTTTTATTTAACGTCACAATTGTTTAAAGGGATACTTTAAACAAAAATGAAACTTGAATGTTAATTTACTCACCCTTAAGCTATGTTAGTATTTTTTTTATTGTTTAGAAGTACAGCTTCTGTAGTAATTTAGTTTAGGTCACACTTCACGATATTAACAAACCATTAACTAACACTGCTTAATAAACTACTAATTAGCTGTTAATTATTAGTGAAAAGTAGTTGGGTTTAGGTTTTGGGTAGGATTAGGGTTACAGTTACTATATTAATAATAGGTAGGGAATAAGCCAGTAGTCAATAGCATGAATTGTGACCTAATCTTAAGTGTTACCACATCTTCAGCTAAACTTTCAAGGTCATCTGCAGACTTATAATTTTTTCTTCATAAAACCTCAAATTGTCCATCAACATTATTGCTAAAAAATTTTCTTTAATGAAGAAAAAAACAGAACATCTTGAATAGCATGAGAGTAAATTAACAGCAAATTCAGTCTCAAACCATACAGTAACATACAAAAATGAACTCAAACCATACAGTACATTAATATTGATCGGATAATGCCATATTTAAATTTTTCTGATATGAATACAGTTTCACAAGATGCTTTGACGGATTTCTGGGCAGTCTAACAGTATTCAGGTACAGAAATTGAATAATCACAATGCAAAACATACTTTTCTGACTTTGCTTTGTCTCATTTCTATTCCAAATATATATATATATATAAAAAATTAGATTAAGTAAAAAGGCAGCACTGGGTTTAGAAGAAAGACGTCAAAATATTTTTTTTTCTCTGAAACAAGCAAAACTATCTGCCATGGGGTAAGTATAATGTTGTTTTCACTTTGAAATGTATAGACTCAAAACAAGACAAAAAATTTGAAATAAGCAAAACCTTTTGTTGTTGTTGCATAAATTGTATAAATTAAATCTGAATAATAAATACAATCTTGTAGCTGTTGACATGGTGGCACAGTGGGTATCGCATGTCTGCATGTTCTCCTCTTGTTCGTGTGGGTTTCCCCCACAGTGCAAAGACATGCGGTATAGGTAAACTGGGTAAGCGAAATTGTTCGTAGTATGTGTGTATGTCCTGGTCCTCTAGGTTGGGGGTTGAGCCTTGGGCTAACGACCAACCTCATAAAAACTAGATGTTACGAAACACCAATATGGTGCATCTAAGTAAGTAAGTAATCTTGCAGCTCCTGCTCAACTATAATTCAGACTTAACATTGTGATATCGATGCTAAAACGATATATTGTGCCATCTATACATTTTAAAAACTTTTAAATGGTAAAACATTTGTAAAATAACTGTCAGGACAGCACCATGTGTGTCAAGATTGTGAGACTTCATATTTAAATCTTTTTACAGTTTATTATAACAGACATTTTCATTTGACGATTCGCAGTACGCCTACATTTGATTTATTCCTCCAAAATGGGCTCAATTCTGTAACATTCCACATTACATAGAAAATCCATTTGATGACAGATTTTATGAATCCATCCACATTTTCCACATTGCAGAAATTGGACGCCTCAATTAATCTAGGACACCTCAATCAATCAGCTTGCTTGCTCAAAACACAACATACAGCCAATCATTATCTAAATCCCAAAGCAAAATTGCAGTGACATGTTTACAAGCTAATTTATGGTTCTATAGCATGTAATTAGCATTTATGTGGAGCTCTTGTTAGAGCATTAGAGTTGATGCGTCATGAATCTTGTTTACTGCTGTGCAGCTATAATGAGTGTAAATATTGTGCTTTCCAATAAGACCATAAATGATGGATTTACTCAAGGCATTTATAGATGCTTCCCTAAATGAGACTCAATCAATTTTCAGTGTGTACACATGCATTTAATGTAATTAAAAGCAACTATCATACAATAAGGGAATCTTCATCAGATTAATCCAGCATTTACAACAATACTGATTTGATTTTGACACAATAAAACAAAAATGCAGGAGCTGCTCTCAGTCTCATTATTACACATTATTCTGTAAAAGAAAAAAAATAAGAATGAGATCTGATTTAAACTGTGTATGAAGCTGTTAGTCATTATTGATTGTTATTTTGTTTAATATGTTTTTCATGATAATCATGATTGATACCACAGCTTTGTTAAGGTAAATGTATTAGTAAAAACTATGGTAACACTTTACAATAAGGTTGTATCAGTTAATGTTAATGTTAGTTAACATTAGTTAATGAGAAAAAACTTGTTCATTGTTAGTTCATGTAAACTCACAGTGTGTTAACTAATGTTAACTAGCATGCATTGGATGTTAATAAGGCATCAGTAAATGTTGAACTATAATTAATAAGTGCACTACAAGTATTGTTCATTATTAGTTCATGTTAGAAAATACATTAAATAATGAAACCTTATTGTAAAGTGTGACCAAAACAATTACGATATTTCAATTGCAAGTCATATTTCACCCAAAAATTAAAAAGGAAAACAAAACATAAACAAGACTTTCCATGAAGAAAATTAAACTTGCAGTGCATCCAGAGATTTTACTTGATTTATTGGAATTAGTTGTGATTATGTCATATTGTGCTGATTTTTTAATCTGATTTATTCTAAATGCATGAAATATTGTCACAATGCAATAACCTTAATGCATTAATTTTTTTCTCTAAGCAAATATAACTTCATATGTCATGTTACTTTGATTGTAGATGAAACGTGACCTGAACAGGTTTCAGTAAATAAGTTTTTTTTTTTTTTTTTTCTATCTGTACTTAAGTATATTTACTTTTAATCGATAGACCTTATCAAGGTCTAGATTAGTCTGTCAAACTGAAAGGAAAATATACATTTTAAATGCATTAAATAGAAAGGTTGGTTATTTTACTGCAGCGATGAGGAACAATAGTGGTGTTACAGATTTCAAAGAAAATATCTTGAAGGGGTGGTCCAGAGTGTATTTTTAAGGTTTGGTTGTGTTTAAAAGATGCAAAGCAATGTGTGTTCATGCTTCATTTGTAAAAAATCATGTTATTTTTTTATATATCTTTGATTATATACTGCTACACAGCTGACATGAAACGACTGTCATATTTCCTAGTTCCTCTGAAAGACTCACTCTCAAGATGCTCTGATTGGTCAGCTAACATAATGTGCTGTGATTCACGCATCGGCTCCATGTCACCAGGAAAAGGGTCACGCTCCTACAAGCACGCGCTTTTGCGCTGTGTAAATACTGTCAGTCCGTGTTAGCTGTATCAGTTTGAGCCTGAATCAGACATAAAATGACAAAGAAGACCCCGCTTAACCTCACGCCTGCTCTCTAAAATAAAATCTGACAAGTGTCTTTCACATATATTCGGGTTATAAGCATGTGTAAGTAATATGAAATGTTCACATACAGTATCTTTCGCGAGTTTGTTATTCGAGATGTAAAACACAGGGAAAGCGGCCGCATAGAGAGACACATAGAGAGGTGAAGATTGTGGGTGTTCACAGGGGTTTGACGGAAAAATATGAATTTGTAGTTAAAATGTTAACCGTGTCAAACAGCATTTGCCGTTGTTTACATGCTTGCTACAACATACCGTTAACACTAAAAACTGTGCAGGTAATAGATTAATTTTACTTACAGGTTGTGGCTCACAACGAGCAATGTTGGATGGAGCACTGAACTGGGAGAGATTCTGGACGCTGTCCTTTGTCAAATGCTAGCTATATATGTTTTTTTTATAATTCTCTGGAACATAATTAAAAGTAAATTGTAAGCACTTCTCTCTTTGTGTTGTGTCCTTTGGAAGCCCAAATATAGAAACAGAAGAAGCTCTGTGGAAATAGCAGCATTTGGACGGCATTTTAGCTTTCTCTGCTTTAACATTACAGTGCGTCTGGCCACGCCCCTTTGCTGTGGTGGTGAATGCGCGTAACCTGAAGTGTTTGTGTTCTCACTAGCCCAGATGTATTTTTTTGTAGTCCCCAAACTTTGTTCACTGTAGGTTTTGCTAAGCTAACTTTTTAAAAGCCAATGGGTGCGTCCCAAACCGCATACTTGTGCACTATTCTATGCCATTTTGTAATATAAATAGTGTAAGTAGTGCGTTTACACTGACAACACTAAAAATAATAAGTGCACTTTAATTACCCGGATGATGTACTCGTTCGACCGGTAAAATGAAGTGTGTAATGATGGACACTTCACGCACTCAAGGGGCGCAGTTTTGCTCACATAGCGGAAGGGGCGGAGCTATCGGGCACACATGTGGATAACCTTATTTGTTTTGGATTGTGAAAGCGAAATTCTCCTATGAGAGTGATTATAGCGCCTCCCGATGGAGAATGCGGTAATACTCACGGCAGGTATTATTTGGTACATTGTTTATTTATTTCAGTGATTTGGCAACCGTCAAATGTCATCTAGGAAACGGGTTGAATTTCCGCTTAGTAAAAAAACATTAGTGTTCCATTTGGGATGACACTACATACATATACTATGCTGTTGAGTGTGTAAGTGCATAAGTACATAGTGCATGAGTGCATAGTGTATAGTGTGTCATTTGGGACGCAGCTAATGTCTCCCTTTGCATTGAACTTTGAGCGTATCACATTCGGAGATGCTGTTTATATTCACACATCTACATTAAACATGAACTAAAGTTTAAAATATGATATCGTAGTGGACCACCCCTGTAATATTAAAAGGAAACATAAGTTGACCACAGATCTTATCGATGTTGTAATGAATGCTCTTAAAAAATGTAGAGTAGTTGACAGCAAGCATCAGTTTTTATTGAGGTTGTGTGGTCTGTCATATATAGTCTGTCCTTTACTAAAGCTTTAAACAGACCCGTGTGTGGTGACCATAGGCGGTGACCACAGTGATGTTCAGCCTATGACGAGGCACCTTTAACCTGTATCGTACTATAAAAATAGTTTATTTTTTTTTACATATAATGTTCCATTACTTAAAATGTCTTTTTTTTTAGTTTATACAGTGCTCAGCATATATAAGTACACCCCTCACAAATCTAACTTTTAAATTCATATTTTTAATAGGAAGCTATACAATATTTTATTTGTGCATATACACTAGATTAGTCAGTACTGAAGCCAAATCTGGAGCTTATCTAACAAAATAACTTATGATAACGCTCTAAAAACAAGTACACCCAAATTTATAGGTTATAGAAAAATATTAAATACAAATAAAAAAAAGAGGAAAAATCAAGAGAAGCAAAAAAAGTAAAAAAAAATTAAGTTGAAATTTTGTAGTTTGGAATTTGTTGAAGTCAGAATTATTAGCCCCCTGAATTATTAGCCCCCCTGTTTATTTTTCCCCCCAATTTCTGTTTAACAGAGAGAAGATTTTTTCAACACATTTCTAAGCATAATAGTTTTAATAACTCATTTCTAATAACTGATTTATTTTATCTTTGCCATGATGACAGTAAATATTATTTTACTAGATATTTTTCAAGACACTTCTATACAGCTTAAAGTGACATTTAAAGGCTTAACTAGGTTAATTAGGTTAACTGGGCAGGTTAGTGTAATTAGGTACTGTAAGTTATTGTATAATGATGGTTTGTTTTGTAGAATATCGGAAAAATATATTGCTTAAAGGGGCTAATAATATTGACCTTAAAATGGATATAAAAAAAATCCAAAACTGCCTTAAGTCTAGCCAAAATAAAACAAATGAGACTTTCTCCAGAAGAAAAAATATTATCAGACATACTGTGAAAAATTCCTTGCTCTGTTAAACATAATTTGGAAAATATTTAAAAAAGAAAAAAAATTCAAAGGGGTGCTAATAATTCTGACTTCAACTGTATATTACCCATATTCACAGAGAAATAGATAAAAATATTCATTTTCAAAATGGGGTGTACTCAATTATGCTGAGCACTCTATATAAAAATGAACGCTTAGCTTATTTCAATACGATCATTATGCAACTTTATGTTCGGCTTATTCTTCAGTAGCTTAGATTCATAAATGATGTAGTCCTTAAAAATGGATTGTTTATAAGGACTAGACTATTAATAACTATAATTCCCCAAAAGGAAAAGGCTTGGGTAGATTGTCAGTTGAATATATCATATCATTCAACACTTCACTGTGTTTATGATGAAGTGGTGATTAACCGATTAATTGATCATTTATTTAAATGATCATTGTAACTAAAAAATTAATATATGAAATAAAAAAATAATACATTTTTAACTTTTATTTAATGTTTACAATGCAAATGATCAAATAAACATTCTAAAAAATCAATTAAATTAAACACATTCAAATTAAATTGGTATATAACACTATTAATAAAAAATGCACTTTTATCGAGAGTAAACGAGCAATAGTAACAACGTGTACATGGACATCAGTAATCAAACTATTTGCCTTAATCTGAATAAGACAATAATATGATTAAAGTGTTTACATGAGTTGCTTTTTGAATGTTCCTGTCATGATCCTGTTTTTCATGTTATAGCATAATTCGATTAACATTATTGCATCACCACGCTATCCACATTTCCTCCGGAGTTTCGTGTAATTTCGGATGTTTCATTTGTTGACTTTAACTGCAGTTTGGCAATTTTAATTTCATTCTGGAACATTTCATGCATGCCCTCTGTCACAAACGAGATATAGTATGCGAGTATGAAGTGCTTGAAGAGTGTTGTTTTAATGGAATTTGATACCGCATGCTGAATGGGAAGAAAAAACCTCCGCATTTCGCGATGCAGGTGTCTGTGGTCCTTCACTGATTTTAGGTGCAGTGTCAAACAGCTGTGTGTGTACAGACTATCTTGTTGCAAAATGCGGTGAAAATCCTACACTAAAGTAATAGTTTGATTAAGGTGTTTACATGTCTGTACTACACTTCAACAATGCAACTATAATCGGCATACTCCACATGTCTTAATCCGATTTCTATTTAGTTTGATTATGAATTTAGTCAGATTAAGATAATCAAAAAAAAAAAAAAAAAAATTGCTGTTTACATGGTAGACACTTAATTAGAGTATTGTCTTAATCATATTAAAATCTGATTATTAGTGTCCATTTAAACATACTCAGCGTAATAAAACTAGGCAAAGTCTTATAGATTTTACATAATGTTGTTTTAAAACATCGTCTGTCTTTCAAATATTTTGTGGCATTGCTATGGAATAAACTGCCTGTGGATAATAAAAGTATTGCAAATGTGGTTGGTTTTAGTTTCAAATCTGAAAGCTGGCTCTTAAGTAGAATAGTTTGTTGATGAATTTTACAGTATGTTTTCATGTTTTTTTGTGATCGTCACAGTGTACTTGTTTCCAGGAGTAGTATTATCTATGCTTCACATCAAGGACCACAATGGAAATAAGTTTTGTTTATAAAACTGTATTGTGTATATCCTTGGTAAATTAAGTGCATTCACTTATTTTTTGTCAAATAAAAAGAGAGAAAGAAAGAAAATCAAGTATTTTGGCACTTTGACCAGAGTTATTTTGAAACGGAAGACTTTATGCCTCCACTTGAGTAATTTGTAACTTGTATATCGTCCAGTACTGTATTGAAATTGACTACAAACTAGATAAACACACCAGATAAATAACAGGTACTATGTGTTTTTATAAAGCTAAAAAGTATCAAATTCTCTTCCTCACTGCAAAACTTGCACAGGTCAAAAACTCAATCTAAATAAGTCTCTTAAATAACATCAATGCAAGCAGACATCTTAACACACAGATATCTGTGAGCTGAAGGTCACACATAAGAAACATTAAATAAGTACCTGCTGTGCTGTTGGATCTCCAGTGTGGCTGGGTTTGCGTTCTTCTCGCATTGACAAGATGTTTCTTCATCTTAATCTGACAGCAATAATCTGAGCAACAGGGAAATGCCAACTGCGTGCAACACAACAAATGTCACCAAAAACGAACTGCTGCATTTGTTACTTTAGTTCTTCCTGTGGTTGATTCACTCCTTCCCCTCCACCGTTCACGAAACTGGTTTAACAGCCAGAGTGAGACGGACAATGACTGTAATGCTCACTGAAGACACTATAAACATTGGCTAAAAAGATGCCGATACCTCCAGAGAAAAAAATCCGCATTGGAGCGGAAGCATTTCAAATGTTATGAATACACCGAATGACAACTAGAGAATAGGTAAAGGTGTATATAAGTTTCTGAGTGAGAAATCGATGAGTGGGAGGCTTTCGCGTGTGATACTATCAACAAACCAACCCACTTTCCAGCGCTCTTCTTCATATCTCTTTATCTCTCTTACGTCTCAGTGTGAGCAGAGACTCTGGAAACCCTTGCTTTTGGGCATAAAAATAATTATATGGTTATGAATGAATAAAATTCAACACTCAAAAAAAAAAAAAAAAAAGATTTAGCTGCTTGTTCAGACTACTTATTTAACATGAGCTAAATCTCCCTAATAAAGCAAAACCAGTTTCATTTAAAATTATTGGAACTGGAAGAAACCATGCTGTCAGTCAATACTTTTAAAGGGCTTGTTTCTAAATTCTATGCCTTATTAGTTTACTTTGATTCCTCAGTTTATGATTCTTTGAAACCACCATGGGAACGGGACCTAGGAGTTCTGTTTAATTCTGAAGATTGGTCCAAGATCTGTGATTCTTCCAAAACGTACTTCGATTTCCATACAAGAACAAAATTAATAAAAAAATTCACAGAATTGACACCTGTTCGTCTGGATAAAATGTTCCCAGCTTGTTCAGACCTCATTTAATTGCAAAACTTGTAAGGGCACATTTTTTTCATGTATTTTGGTCCTGTGTTCACATCCAACCATTTTGGAAAGCGATTCATTCTCGAATGACATTCCTGAAAACCTTTTTGACTCATCTCAAACTTCTGTTTACAACTCTTACATTTCTGGCTAATGTATATTACTAAAAGGGTCTTCTTCTCAAATTCCAACTATTTCCATGTGGATTTCTCAGTTGTCAGTCTTTCTTCCTTTGGAAAAATAACTTATGTCTAGGCCCACACGGAATCTGCCCGTGCAGAAATCCACAGATTTCCAGCCCATCATTGAGTCTATTTATTTACTTGTGTAAATGTATATTTATTCAATTATTATATTTATTTATATTAATTTCAATAACATTATTATGATATAATAATAGTAAATATTAAAATGTTCTTATGTTTTATGTACAATACAGTTTGTAAAGTAATATTTTCTGTCTTTTAGTGGATATATTATACGAGAAACTTGCTTTGTTTACCAAATTGGATTTGCATTGTAAACATTAAATAAAAGTTAAAAATGTATTATTTTTTTATTTCATATATTAATTTTTTAGTTACGATACTCCTAAAATCATTCTGCTTAAATCTGCAATTTATTTTTACAAAATTCTCCACAGAAAGAGCAAAAAATGCCCCCAGGTTCTGTCTGGCCCTACTTATGACCTCAACCACAAACAGGACAAATTCAGGAGACTTTGTGAACCTCTCCAATCCTTATTAAACGCAGATTTTCTTTCTTTTAAGAGAGTTTTGTCTTTTTTTGTTTTTGTTTTGTTGAACAGATACATTTGTAAATGTTATTTATTTGGCAGCTCTTGGGGTTTGTTTGTTTGTCTGATTGTCTTTGTTGTTTGTACTGTTTGAAAATCCTTAATAAAAAAAAAAAATTAAACGAGCTGAATCAACACAATTTTTGAGGTATTTTTTGGGACGACTTAATTGTTCTACGTTTAATCCACTGAAAATTGTAAAAATAATTTAGTTTACTTAATCGACTTGTGTTGGAATTGTGTGGAACAGTTGCTGGTAATAATTTGTGCCTGCTTTCAATTTTTGCGCATGCTGACTTACAATATTTCAACAGTTCAGGTCATAAACAAAGCCTTATTTTGTCACCTAAGCAAGACAAACGCAGTTAAATTTATTAAAATGTCCATATTCTTAAGGATTTGTGAGTGCATGCTTGTGCAGAAATTACCAATATGATGCTTAAGTGCTGTGAAGGTGTTGCTATGCAGTTGCTAAGGTGTTTTGGGTGGTTGCAAAGTGGATTCCTAATGTCAAATCCCATTGGCTGTGTCTGAAATCACACATTATTTGAGGGGACAGCCATTTGTAGTGGAAGTCGCTGAGTGCACTCATTTAATCCCATAATGCAACACAATTACAAATGTACACTCAGCGGCTAAAATAATACCACTGTGAGGGGCATGCTGAATGAATTTCTATATGACGTGGGTTAATAACTAAAAGGACATAAACATAATAAATGTATCACTTCATGAACCTTCATAAGTAAATGCTGGCATTTTCAAATTCTCTAGATTATATTTAATGTGTGCATTATCCTTTGCACATTTCGCAATAAAATAACACTTACACTATCAAAAATTTGTATTAATCATTAAAAAAAAATACTATTGATCATGGGAGTTTGAAAACTGACATTACTAGTGCAGTTAATGTAATGTACACCCAAAGCGCGTCACAAACAGGGGTGCAGCATTCACTTGAATGATACGACGGCAGTCACAGAACAACAGCGCCAGTGCGCTCACCTCACACCAGCTACTGGGAGAGTGGAGAGACAGAGATACAGCCCGTTCCAGGAGGGGATGAATGGGAAGTCAAGATTGGGAAGGACCGATAGAGGGAATTTGGCCAGGACATCGGGATACACCCCTACTCTTTATGAGAAGTGCCAATGGATTTTTAATGACCACTGAGAGTCAGGACCACGGTTTAACATCTCATCCGAAAGACAGTGCTTACTGACAGTGTAGTGTCAGTACAGGGGTATTAGGACTCATACAGACTAGTGAGGCTGGGGGCTGGCCTCACTAACACCACTTCCAACAGCAACCTACAGTAGTTTTCCCTTTCCCATGTGGTCTACCTGAGCAGGCTCAGCCCTGCTTAGCTTCAGTGAGTAACCAGTCTTGGGCTGCAGGGTGTATATATGGCTGGTTATTACCATTCAGGAAGATCCATTTGAACTGAATAATAACATTTTAAATTAAGCTTTAATTGTTCAATTGTTTAATTAAGCTTTATACATGCTAGTTTTTAGGCTAGAGTAGTTATATGGACACTGTAAACATTTATTCTTATGCACAACAATCTGTGTTTGCTATGCGCGTTTTCGGTTTCACTTTCACTGCCGAGTGCACTCATGTCATGGCTGCCGTCACTTTGAGAATAAAAACATACATGCAAATAATACTTCCCCCACAGCTTCCAAAAAAAATTGCTCTGTGTAACAAACTGAACGTTGTTTACAATTTTATTACCTGTTATTAACATCCTATGCAGGTTCTTTTCACTAAAGTAGACATACAGTAGGCACGCGCATGTCCTCTCAGTAATAAACAAACAGTGCATCAGCTCACGTGTGATTTCACGGCCGCAATTTCGTCATTACATGAAGACAGAAATGATTTTTTTGGGTAAATTATGTCTTATGAATACAGCATGTGACACTTTTAATGCTGTTTGGAGGTGTTGCAATGTGTTAAAGAATGTGAAGACTTGTGCGAATGGGAAGTCAAGATTGGGAAGGACCGATAGAGGGAATTTGGCCAGGACATCGGGGTACACCCCTACTCTTTATGAGAAGTGCCAATGGATTTTTAATGACCACTGAGAGTCAGGACCACGGTTTAACATCTCATCCGAAAGACAGTGCTTACTGACAGTGTAGTGTCAGTACAGGGGTATTAGGACTCATACAGACTAGTGAGGCTGGTGGCTGGCCTCACTAACACCATTTCCAACAGAAAACTACAGTAGTTTTCCCTTTCCCATGTGGTCTACCTGAGCAGGCTCAGCCCTGCTTAGCTTCAGTGAGTAACCAGTCTTGGGCTGCAGGGTGATATGGCTGGTTATTACCATTCAGGAAGATCCATTTGAACTGAATAATAACATTTTAAATTAAGCTTTAATTGTTCAATTGTTTAATTAAGCTTTATACATGCTAGTTTTTAGGCTAGAGTAGTTATACGGACACTGTAAACATTTATTCTTATGCACAACAATCTGTGTTTGCTATGCGCGTTTTCGGTTTCACTTTCACTGCCGAGTGCACTCATGTCATGGCTGCCGTCACTTTGAGAATAAAAACATACATGCAAATAATACTTCCCCCACAGCTTCCAAAAAAAATTGCTCTGTGTAACAAACTGAACGTTGTTTACAATTTTATTACCTGTTATTAACATCCTATGCAGGTTCTTTTCACTAAAGTAGACATATAGTAGGCATGTCCTCTCAGTAATAAACAAACAGTGCATCAGCTCACGTGTGATTTCACGGCCGCAATTTCGTCATTACATGAAGACAGAAATGATTTTTTTGGGTAAATTATGTCTTATGAATGCAGCATGTGACACTTTTAATGCTGTTTGGAGGTGTTGCAATGTGTAAAAGAATGTGAAGACTTGTGCGACCACTTTTATGCTTCTCTCCTGACACTGATAATATAATTGGCTGAATCATAAAAGGTGAATTAAAATCGTGTGTAGGGTCGAATTGAGATCACAATCTTTTTTTGATTAACCACACAGCCCTACTAAGTTTCAAACAAACGTTTAGTACTAGTAGGACTCCTTAGTAGGAGCAGTAATACTAAATAAACAATATTTTACATTTATAATAATATAAAAAATAATATATTGAGCTCAGAATATGAATTACAAAACCCCCCCACACTACATTCTATGATGCTTGATATATATATCAAACACACTTCTCTTTTTTGCGCTTGTTTTTATGTCACTTTCCTGAAGCGGAGTTCTGCTTTGTGCTTCTCGCATGAGCAAGATTGACTTTACAACAGAAAACGGTCACATGTTCAGCAGTGAGAGAGGATAATAATACAACAACATTTCTGTGTACCCTTTTCTCAGTACAAGACAGTGTGGGTGGAAGTGAGGTCATCGTTTATAGACACAATCCACCGCTCATGCAAGGCTGCAGAGAGATGCCACTATCCTTAGGTGAGATAAATGACAACTCCCATTGTATTACTACTGCTTCTCCTACACAGAATTAAGATTAGAGAGAGCATCTGAGGATACAAACTATGATTAGATTTGCTTTGACGATAAAGTGATCAAAAGTTGCATTTACATGAATGCAAAAATAAATATTATTCATTATGCTACAGCTTTTTAATAGTAAAAAATACACACTACTACTGGTCAAAATTTTGGAACAAATAATATGTTTGCCTCAAAGACATAATTTAATCAAAAACACAGTAAAAACATTAACATTAGGGCTCCACGATACTGAAAAAAACTGACATTGTTATATTTTGTATTTCTGCAATATGAATATAATTTCACAAGAAGACTTAAAGGACACCTATTGTATTTTACCCTTTTTTTCAAGATTTAAGATAAATCTTTTGTGTCTCCAGAATGTGTCTGTAAAGTTTCAGCTCAAAACACCCATCAGATTATTATTACACCTTTCAGAACATTGCAAATTTCTGCTCTGAACAATATGTAGCTGTTTTTGTGGCCTGTGCCTTTAATGCTGGTTCTGCCCGCTTACCGTTCCCACGTGCCTGTCAGAGTGTGCCTAAATCTCCGCCTCGGCTTCGTCACATAAACAGCACAGTGACAGACATGAAGGAAGCAGATCTCACGTACTGTTTGTGAAATACTACAGGAAGCTCTTTCCCAATGATTATTTGATGTATTTGTTTTAGAGTTGCAACGATGAGTCACACACAATGTCGTTACAAAGTTCACACGCATAGACAGACACACACACAGTGGACACACACATGCAGCGTGTGCATTTAATTTTTCACTGTTTTTGCATACAAATGTGACAGGATACACGTTAATATCCACTGCTGTATGGATATCTGTTATGTTAATGTACAAAATAAACCTGATTTAAAGTCCACAAACCAGGATGGAAGCGTCTTCTTTTATAATTGTACTGACATGCGGCTGTGGTGATAAAGACGGTAAAAATCGATGTAATTTATTACAAACATGCACTGTTTTAAAACATTTTAAACTTGTAAAACTCATTCTTGATCACATTTGATGATGATTGATGATCACAGAGAGCTGAACAGATCTTTTAATCCCGGTTGCTTTGCGCACATCCTGTCTTGTTGATATGATTATACTTGTTACTACGGAGACATGCTACTATGTGGCTGTCAATCAATTTGGTGGGTGGGGAAACCGAACTCTTACTTCACTTTGCAGTGGGCCCCCATTTTGAGGAGGGATTTGGATCCAATTTAATGTCAAGAAATAAAAAAAAAAAGACTTGTTGTCTTTATATCACTCCAATATGACTGTGGACACACTATACCTACACACAGTTCTGTCCAAGCAGCTTACAAATGATGATTTTCCTCATACTGTTGGTGCCCTTTAAGTAACTGTTTACGAAGAATTCACAACATTACTTTGATTGGGATGATTTTGTAGGGGAGTACATCTGCATAAAATACATCCAAAAATATATACAAACATGTAATTAAACTATTTAAGCACAGATAAAAATTAAATAAACAATGCTTTATGGTTTTTGGTGAAACATTACAATATTGAGGTAAAGAAATTCAATTATCAAATCTAAAATAACACTATAGTTTTTATTTGATAAATAATTAAGAATAATTAATCTTTGGTAAAGCGGCAAACTGTGTAATTTCTTGTTCCAAAATGGTTTAAATTTGCTTTAAATCTTAGTCACAGGCCTTAAAAAACATCTGAGTGAAAAGATTTTTCACACTATAGATAATGGATGAAATTCAAAATGATTCAACAAATCATGTGATTTCTAGTTAATTATAATCTCAACTCAACATTGCACGTCCTGCCATGTTGCGGATGCTCACATTGTGATATTGATACTGAAACAATACATTGTGCAGCCCTAACTAATATTTTGATATATGAATAAAATTGAATAAAACACTTTAAACATTTATTTGTGATTAAACATCATCACTCTTCAGTATCACATAATCCTACAGAAATCAATCTAAAAATGAGGATCCAGAGCTTCAGAAACATTTCCTAATATCATCATTAATGTAGAAAACAGTTGTGTTGCTTATTTTTTCATTTTTGTTTTGCAGAAACCATCATAGACTACAGTCATTTAAAAATATTCCGTCATTTATTTAAAATATTAAGCACTGACAGGTGACCATAGTATTAAAAAAAGTATTAAAGCATAGTAAAAAAAAATCTATCTTAAACTTATCTATGTAAAGGTAAATGTAAAAGTCCACCCCCAAAGCATGTCTATATTTAAAGAGAACCATCTGAAACAAAGTTTACATCGTGCTATTGATATAAACCACTTAAACCAAGGTGCTAAAGCAGTCTTAGCTGCCTGTGAAGGCTATGCACACTACATACGTGTTATTAGGCATGTTAATAAGTCTTAACACTCCCTTGATCCAGTAAAGATACACTCCTCTGCTTAATCTGATAGCTGTGTGCTGTTTGCTGGTGGCTAGACACCTATCACACACACACACACACACACACACAGATCTCCACCTGCTACCACCCTGACCCGTTTCCACATCCATCTGTTTCTGCATCTGTGTCTGCAATCGCAATAACACATCTGATTCACTTATCGCTAGGAGTACAAAAAACTGCAGATTAAATATGTTTCTGCTATAGGATTTGCATAAAAGCATCATTCAGATCCACCCACATTCTCTCTCAAACACACACACACACACACACACTTGCTTCAACGTTCAATGAGTTTAAAATAAATCTCCCTTGACAACAGCATGTCAAAAATACACATGCTATTTAAAAGCCGCAAGGTCTGTTGCAGTACACCTAAAGAGCTTCAAGAGCCACAGCCCTTCTCAACTGTGGTCAGATGTGTGTGAACACAACGCTGGTCTCTACATGAGACAAAATGCCACTGACCTGATGCGAGTCTTGGTTTGAATTCGAGATTTCCACTTCCGAGGAACAGAGCCGTCGTCCTTATCCAAAGAATCGCACCAGTCCTCTCATGAACCCTCCCTTTCTAGCCATGCAACCACACACTCTGCATCCTCCATCCTTCCTCTCTCTCTCTATCTCTACACTCCTCCTCCTCCTTTTTATTTCACCCTTGCTCCCCCCCCCCCCCCCCCCCGCCCTTAGAGTGTGTTTTCCGCTTTTCTCTCTCTCTCTCTCTCTCTCTCTCTCTCTCTCTCTCTCTCTCTCTCTCTCTCTCTCTCTCTCTCTCTCTTTCTCCACCGAGGATAATCACATTCCAGAGGAGGGACGGCATATGGCAGGGAAACGCCACACGCTCTTGTCTGTCCGTCTTTATGTGCCAATGTGTGTGCGTTTATTGCATGGACAATTACTCCTATTGTGATGCCGGAGGGGTTGGCCAAGAAACAAGGGGGTGGGGTAATGTTTAAGACTAGGGGAACTAGGGGAATATTGATGAGTGGGTATGATATTTGGAGAATGTCAGCTCTTCTCTACTGATTGGTCGGGTCACTAGAGTCCATGTATCGTTTTATTTAAGTGGAGGGGTGAAAATGAGGCTGATTCTATTGGAGGGCACGCACTGGTCATGTGATGAAAGACGGACCGGGCCACATGGGAGGAATACAGATGAGTCAGTGATTTGTGGGGGAAGGAGAAGGGGAAGAGGGTGATGGGCACTGTCACCACCTACAATATTCTCACACTATTGAATGATGAAACAAAGCGTTTATGTACTGCATTATATCAAAGTACAGTACAGTGTTGTCATTTATCAAAATGGTAAATCTACTGTCCTATTTGGGTGCATATAAATGGAGATGAATTTATAAAACAAATAACTGTTTCAAAATTAATGATATCAGAATGATTTGTAAAGGACACTGAAGACAACACAAGAAGAGTTTAAATGCAAAAACCTGACTTTTTTCCCCAGTCATATTCACCAGGGTCCTATGTTTAGGTACAGTAACTTCACTTCATTAGAAATGAAAAGGTTATTAGTAGGCCAAATGAAATCTGCGCGCACAGAAATCCGCAGATTTTTAGCCCATCATTGAGTCTATTTATTTACTCATGTAAATTTATATTTATTCAGCTTTAAAATTAATTTCAGTAATAATATTAACTAACATGAAAATTGTTCATATGATTTATTTACAATACAGTTTATGAAGTAATATTTTCACTCTTTTAGTAGATATATTATATGATAGACTTCAGTGTTTTTTTTTTGGGGGGGATTGGGGTTGCGGCTCAATGCGGCCCAACGCAGCGTGGCTGTTCAGACTTACACTGACACAAGGAGTCATGGTCTTTTAATGACAGCAGTAAATAACTGAACAACTATTTGAACTGTACAACCGTTTGTAAATTATAAATTAACATTTATTTTATATGTTTTTTTTTTTTCCACAAACTGTGCAGCTTTTGTCACTGCAATGTATCTTTATGGGCTTCTGGAAGAACATTTCCTGAGCCTCTTGGTATGAAATGTCAGAAATGTCTGGCCCATTTATTGAGACATTTATTAAACATGTCTCTTACAAAAATTTAGATGCGAACATGTCATGGCCAGAAGCAGCTTTACAGAAAATAATTCATTCATTCATTTTACTTCAGCTTAGTGCCTTATTTATCAGGGGTCACCAAAGCAGAATGAACCGCCACAGAAAAATGACAAACAATGCAATTTGGAAACATTGCTAATGATTTTACCTTATGTTTGTTTGTTTGTTTATTTCATTGTTGAGCTACAATAAAGCAAACTGAAATTAAATGTTTGAATTAAATGTGCTTAAATCAGTTTAAAAAAAAAAAATGTATATACTGTCACTCGAAGATAGAGGACAAATGCACAAGACATCTATGAGCAAATCAATGAAAAACTCACCACTCTCAATCACGTTTGGTTTTCGGCCCTTCATAGGAAAAAAGAAGGCATCCCTGACCAAGATGAAGACCAAAGGAATGACAATGCAGAAAATGTGCATGTTGACAACTGGTCCAAAGTTCACTCTAATGATAAAAGTGAATTTAATTTATTTGGTTTTATTGGAAAATATTATGTTCTTTGTCTGGGGAAAGACTGAAGCCAAATTGTCTTAAGACATCAGTGAAAATCGGAAGAGGGTGTTTCATGGTTTTGTGGTGATTTCTGCAGCAGGACTTAGGCTTCTTGTTCATCTAAATGTTTACCAGAAGCTCCTTCAGCAACATGTCTTTCCTTTCCTGTTACCATCCAATTTCATGCAGGTAGGTAGGTCTCCTTGAAGCCAAAAATATTGAAATAATAGAATTGCAGCCCAGAGTCCTGATCTAAACCTGATTTAAAATCTCTAGAAAATACAAAGAGGTTGCTAAAAATACACCCTTCTCTGGATGTGACACAAGAATTAGATTGTCACTAAACAGCTCTATTAAAAAAAAAACAATGACAAGGAAACAGATTAAAAAGTGCCAGCTTGTACATAGTCATTTAAAATCTCATTGACATCATTTTCCTTTTGAATTAATTCTAGTTTCTGATGACTGTAAATCTGCAGTCTAAATACTGCTCTGTGATGCAGTAAAGCCTCAAGTGACAGTGTCTCAACGATTTACCAACATGCCTGCAAATATATCCACACCCAAACACACACACGATCAACACTTCAATATTTGACCATGGATGTTATAATTACTTCTGTCATATGTCTTGGTGTGATGACCCTGGTGTTAATTCTCCCAGTCAGACTAAACACTCCTGACCTCCTTCTAGTCACACTTCTTCTTGTAGTCCGTTCTCACTCACTCGTCTGACAACTTACTCATCACATGCAAATGAATGCCACAATTCTTGCCCTTTGACGACTACACTTTATTAAGGTCACATCCCAGC
The DNA here is from genome assembly GCA_903798195.1 of Danio kyathit. Classification (NCBI taxonomy): domain Eukaryota; kingdom Metazoa; phylum Chordata; class Actinopteri; order Cypriniformes; family Danionidae; genus Danio; species Danio kyathit. The sequence continues at coordinate 18,422,612 of LR812536.1, read as the reverse complement.
ACACGCACACATCTCGTTTCCCCATCTCCCCAATGCCCAACTCACTCACGCTCCTGCCCTCATCTCCTTTTCCATCAATACGGTCACTCCTCCCCCTCCATGACTGGTAGTAAATGGAGCCTGAGGCTATGTCTTTACACTGACATTATTCCCTGCAGATGCGTCTGAATGATCCTTTGATGTGCTGCTTTCACAGTCAACAAGATTTAGACCACACCGACTGTACTAATATATTCATTAGGTCTAAAGGAAGGCTGTTTCTATAAATCGAAAATACTCAACTATTTTAATGTAACTAAAACTTTCATATGTTTATGCACCCATCCATCCATCAGTCTGTCCATTCATCTATCCATCTGTCTATGAATCTATCTATCCATTGATATATTTATCAATCCATTTAAACATACATCAATTTGTCTATCCATCCATCCATGACTTAATTTGTCGATCCACCCATCCATCAAATTCTCAAATATTCCATCCATCCCATCCAACCACATATCCAGCTGTCTATTCTTCTATCAATCTGTCAGTCAATCATCCTGTACACCAATTCATTTATCAGTAAATTCATTTATTCATTCATCAATCCATCCATCACATTAGTCTATCAATCTGACTATCAAATATTCATCCATCTATGATTCCATCTATCCATCCATATATTTATCAATCCCTTTAAACATACATCAATCAATCTATCTATCTATCTATCTATCTATCTATCTATCTATCTATCTATCTATCTATCTATCTATCTATCTATCTATCTATCTATCTATCTATCTATCTATCTATCTATCTATCTATCTATCTATCTATCATCCATCCATAAATCCTTCTTTCCATCCGTATATTTATCAATCCATTTAAACATACATCAATCTGTATATCTATCCATCCATCCATGACTTAATTTGTCCATCCATCCATCCATCCATCCATCCATCCATCCATGCATCCATCCATCCATCCATCCATTCATCCATCCATCCATCCATCCATCCATCCATCCATCAAACTCTCAAATATTCCATCCAACTATCTATCCAACTGCCCATTCTTCTATCCATCTGTCAGCCAATCATCCTGTACACTATTCAATTTATCAGTAAAACCATCCATGCATCTATCCTCATTCATCCATCCATCCATCCATCCATCCATCCATCCATCCATCCATCCATCCATCCATCCATCCATCCATCCATCCATCCATCACTTCATTCCTCCATCCATCCATGCATCAATCTGACTATCAAATATTCTATCGATCCTATCCAACCAATAATCAATCTGTCCATTCTTCTGTCCATCTGTCAATCATTCATCCTGTACACTAATCCATTTATCAGTAAAACCATCCATCCATATGTTCATTCATTCATTTATTTAGCCACCCATCCAATCCAATCCATCCATCAACCTTTTCATGCATCTATCTGACTGTCTATCTACATATTCACACATCCATTCAAGGCATAATCTTGGATTTAAAGGGGTAATTAATCTGAAACTGAAAGTTCTATCATTGTTTACTCGCCCTTCACTTGTTTGACTTTAAGTTCTGTTGTATGTGTTTTTCCTGAAGTCAATGATTACAGGTTTTCAGCTAATTTAGTATTTAAGAATAGTATTTAAGGAAAACCTCAAACACACTGCTTCCTTGTGTGACAACATGGGAAAATCAACAAGCCAGAATCAACATAAAAAAAGCCAGATTACAATTTGCTAAATTACACTGGGGGAAAGAATAATGTCCTGTGGTCTGTTAGAACCAAGATTGAACTGTTTGGCCATAATGACCAGTGTTACATTTGGGGGACAAAGTGGAAAGCTTACAAGCTTACAAGAACATCATCCCAACTTTGCAGTATGGGGCGGCAGCATGATGTTGTGGGGCTGTTTTGCTGCAGGAGGGACTGGTCCACTTCACAGCATAGGTGGCATCATGAAGAAAGAACATTATGTAGAAATACTGAAGCAACATCTCAAGACATCAGCCAAGAAAACTAAAACTTGGCCACAAATGAGTCTTCTAAACAGTCCATGACCCTAAGCATACTGCCAAATTAGTTAAAATGTGTTTTAAGCACAACAGAGTGAATGTTTTGGAGTGGCCATCACAAAGCCCTCAATTCAATCCTATAGCAAATTTGTGGGCAGAGTTGAAAAAGCTTGTTCAAGCAAGACAGCCTACAAATCTGACTCAGTTACACCAATTCTGTCAGGAGGAATGGGCCAAACTAATTCCTGCAAACTATTGTGAGAAGCTTGTGGAAGAATTCCCAAAACATTTGACCAAAGTTATACAGTTTAAAAGCAAAGCTAAAAAAATACAAAGGAAATTTAAGTAAACTTTTAACTGTCTATAAATTAATAAGAAATTCACAAAAAAAAAAATCTCTCATTATTCTGGCATTTAGCAAATGTAAATGATTTAGTTAATCCTAACGGACCTAAAATAGTAAACGTTTAGTATGATTTACCATCAGACATTTTTTTTTTAAATGGTTATGTTCCTTTTTTTAGAGTGTATGTAAACTTCTGCTTTCAACTGTACATATAAGTAATAAAGATAAAATGAAACCAGGAGGTTAGGTCTTTCTCATCTAACCAGAAAAACCCAGATATGTTTTAATAAAAAGTGCTTTCAGGATCTCATTTGCACATTTGTCATACATTGTGTACCCGCATCATACCACAACTAAATTGACAATGACTGTAAAACTCTGCTGGCTCGCTAATATTATTTACTACACATGTCCATTAGGACAGTAAATTATTATTAAAGTCATGAACCGGTTATTTGCAGTCATTAAAAGAGCAAATGAAATCAAAACAAAGCAATCAAGCAATTCATCTATCATCTCATCTGTCTGTTTTAATGTAAAAAAAAACAAAAAGCAGGTTGAGTTGCTGAAACTGTACTACTGCACAATGTGGGTTTTGTTCTTAAAAAGAGGCATCATTAATATTCAAAATAAACAGCTTGCAGGGAAAAAAACCTTCCTGTCTTTGTTATAAATTCACCAGACGACCAAAATAACATCCCAGCGTGGATAACAACACAAACAAGCTTGTTCAGATTTCCTGTTAGACAGCTTTGTGTGGGTGTGAGTCAGAAAAAAAAATCTTCCTCATCTTGGCCCAGTTAATACCAACAGTCAATCTTGAGTGAAAAACCGAGCTTATGCTTGCCATGTAACAATTTCCTTTTTTTAAAAATATATTTTAATAAGAGTATAATTAATACAGACATCTCCTTTACACTGCTCAAACATACACAATAATCAGTAAACACAAAAAAATCAAGGCAACACATACTTGTCACTTATTCTGGGAACTGTGTTTGTGAAGCATTCTTTTATAATGACTATACGAATGAGTTATTGCAGACTTCACAGGCTTCTGTACGAACGTCAGAGCACTTCTGCCCCCTACTGGACAGTAAGACGTTTATTTAAATTTTCATTTTTTTCAAATAGATAAATCAACAGGGTTCCCATTAAAGTCAAGTCACAAATTCAATTACTTTCCCTGATTTTTACTAACTAAAAAGCTAAATTTCCTATCCACCTTAATTTTCAAATAAGAGGAACACGGCCATTTTAACTCAAAAGTGTTAAGACTCATTAACTTCCATTAATTTTTAGCAAAAAAACTTGCACTGCTTGATAATATAAACTTTTTTGTCATACGGTTTTAAGATATTTCAAGTTAACAAGCGGGAAAGGAATAAAATGGCACCGAAAAAAGACAAGTAACAATATGCAAAACTTGAGAATGGAAAAAAAAGTAAACATAATTACATTATGATAAATGTAAAGTAAAATTTAAAATGACAAACAAAAATCTATGATATTTCATGAGATACAGAAAATTCCCTGGTTTTTAAATGTCTGGAAGAGAAATTTTAAAATGTCCATGATATTCCAGAAATCCCACAACCCGTGGGAACCCTGATTAATAAATAAAAGAAAAAAATATGAAAAAAAATATGAAAAAAATGGATAAGTGAAATAAGCACATTCATTAAATTAATATTTTTATTACTATATATATATATATATATATATATATATATATATATATATATATATATATATATATATATATATATATATATATATATATATATATTAGGGGCTTGCTTAATAAAAAAACCTACACATGCTTATTGTGCTTTAGCAAAAATGTTGGA
>LR812536.1:18320905-18413405 GCA_903798195.1 Danio kyathit | reverse complement strand
TGTGTCAAAATTATTTTTATATGTTTATATGTTATAAGTTTAAATGTTGTTCGATGTTATTTTTATTCACTGGTGTTAACTTGAGAAAAAAAAAAGATAACCGGTTTCAAGATTTACCATAGTTTGGAAAAGTCAAAGTTTTAAAACCGCAAAAAAATTCTGTTAAACCGTTCCTAAGGTATATGTAAGGTTTTTTAAAGATGTTTTTTATGTGTTGTAGATAAATCTGTGTTTTTGAAACCAATGAAGAGAGTAGAAATCTATGATTTATTTTTGATTTACTTCGCCTGACATGTTTACTTTTCCAAAATCTTAAAAATGTTTCCTAAAATCAAATATATGGTGTTCAATGGGGTAAAAAAGTAGTTTTTTACTCAGACAATTAAAAAGAACTTATTTTAGAGCAATAATCACAATACCGTGATACCGTGAAACTGTGGTATTTTTTATTCAAGGTTATCATACCATCCAAAACTTATACCATCCCAAATCTAGTTACAATTCCTGAAACTTTTCAAAGATCTCTAATAGGGATGCTCATTTCGGTTAATTTTACTAACCGACAACCGCTGCTCATTAACCGGATATTAACCGGTTAATATATATTATTATTTGAAAAAAATAAATTGACGTGTCTATTTTGTGTTACACATTAAATATTGCATTTTAAAATACTGATTTATTTTAACATGCAAACAGCAGCATACATAACAGAGCATCTTTACGCACCTGTATGTTTTCAACAGCACAGAAAAAAAGAATAAACTAAATAAAAAGAATAAATAAATAGTCTTGCCCTAGATATTTTTCACTTAAATGACACATTTAAATTACAAAACGAAAACACTGACTGAACCCTTTTAAAGAACCAGCGGCTGTTTGTCCAATCATGTTTTTTTTTCTTCCGTCAAAAAAATATCAGGCTACCTCAAATCTATCGCTCCACTGAAAATATACATTTAATTAATGCTCCGCTGTTTTTATTATATTACAAAAACCCTTTTAACATTTTTAATAGAAGTCATTAGCCTAAAGATTATGTCATAATGACTTATTTCCTCCGTCTCACTCTTCTCGCTCACCGTTCATGTGCGCGCGATGCATGTGTTAAAGACAATAGCCGCTTTTCCACTATCGTGCCAAACCATTCTAAGAACACTTCAGTACGTTTAGGGTTGTTTCTCCACTGAGCCTGAAACGGCGCGGCACGATTACAAACCGTTCTCGGCAGAGGGTTAGACAACCGTGCTGAACTGTGCCGACAGATTCTGTGTGTTGATGTCGCGGCTCTGTTGCCACCACAACTTTCTCAGCTAAAGCGCGCTACTCATCAGACATCCACAAGTAAACTACACTACATTTAACATGAAAAACTGATATAGGTCTAAACGATACAGTTTGAAAAGGGTTTTAAAACCACAGAGCAGTCTCTGGCAGAGAAGGGAGTCACTGGCCCACCACATTCTTACGAACATATTTTATTTATCAAAGTTATTATTTCATTGACTTGAATATAGTTACCCGTGTATAATTACTAACCCGTCATCTAAAATCTTAAAATAATAAAATAGCCTATTGTTTTACTCGTGGCTTGAGCTTCATTAATTAGATTGACATCCTAGGCAGAGACGTTTATTTCGCCTGACTAAACGTGAGTTTATTGCATGCCGTGCTGCATTTGGTAGCACAAAACTCGCTCTGAGAACTTTACCAACGAGTACATGCACCTCTGAAAAACCTTTTTTTTTCCTGCTGCGCACCGAATAAAGAAACGCTTAAGATCGCTATATCCATAGAACACAAACTTCCAGACTCCTTGAACAACGAGGAAATAATTGTACTTTTTTAATTCAAAGACCAGACTGCAGCATGCTTGTTTTGTAATTTAATGCCAGCTATACCACCTGAAAGACGGTTACGGCGTGTCGGCCGTCACCGGAGAAAGTCTAATCTTTCTTCAGTTTTTTGGACTTTGCATGAAAGCTTTACGGAGTGCGTCCGAGGTGCTCATTATTGTGTTGGATTTAAATTATAGCCTATAAATGCACCAATAAACAAGTCAAATGAATGAATAAATAAAATAAATATGGATTGTTAAATGCCGGTATTGTTTTTACTCAAAAAAAATATCAATATGTCTTGACAAATGTTTTTAAAATGAGCGATTTTCAACATTTCAGTTATAGGCCATTATACGATTCAGTTAAATAAGTTGGACATTTGGGGACATGTAACATGTTTCAGTGTTTTTTTTCTCTCTCGGTTATCTTTAATATATACTGGGCAGCTGCGCAAAATATTTTCTAAAACGTCAAGCGGGAATGTGTATAGCTCTTTAGTTAATTATGAAGAGAAAAAAAATAATTAAAACAATAGAAATAAAATGATAAAAATACAAAGATAAAAAGAGCAGCATTTTGCTAAATATAATAGTCCTTCATATGCTTTATATCCTGCTATGTGTATGTTTCATATTCGTTTTTTATTTAACTTGATGGATTCAATATTTAATGTTTGAATATTGAAACGAATAAAAGCCATCGCTTAAAAGCTTATTTTTTTACCATCAACGTGTAGTATGTTTTATATCATTATCAACTTTTGATATAAAACCACTGTGTAATTTAATTTATTGTTAAAAATGAAATAATTTCAGTGCTATATTTTTTATAAGTGAAAGTGCCCGCTGACTTTTGACAAGGCCCATCCAAAAATATACTTCAGAATCAGAATCAGAAAGAGCTTTATTGCCAGGTATGTTCACACATACGAGGAATTTGTTTTCGTGACAGAGCTTCTACAGTGCAACAGAATTACAGGCAGGACTAAAAAACAGATAATAAATATATTTTAAAAAGTGAATGCAAATATACAAATTGACAAGTTCTGCCACTATAATAAAAATGCACTATTTTTGGTGCATTATCATTGTTTATTTTTCTGTTATGTACAGAGATTTGAAATATATTATTTATTTCCCCGCCAGTCATTATCAATCATCACGTTACATTTTGGTAATTTTCCCTCCAAATCAAAATTTGCCCGGAGCCGCGCAACATGACCTATACTAAATAAATAGGCCTACTAGTGCTTTGACTTGTAGCTATATTTAGCACATATAAGAGAGCAGCATAACATAATTGGAGAATGAAACAGACGACTGACGTAAAACGCTTTTTCGGCTCAGTTGACTTTTATTGCGCACAATGGCATAATGTGAGGCGCGCAGGACGCATACACAGCGCTTAAAACCATTTAAAATATGCGCCTCGCAAAAAGCGCTTTCGGTGATCGGTCCCTTATGCAGCCACATTTTAAAAATATAGAAAATAATATTTTTTAATCGTTTAACTGATACCATTAATCGATTACAAACGCATCCTTTCGGTTAACGGTTACACGGTTATTTTGAGCATCCCTAATCTCTAAGCCCCATTAAGATTCCAGTTTTTGCAACGCTTCTTCATTCATTGATGGAGATTCAAAAAATACAAATGATTTATGGTAATTTAACGGAAAAACTACACATGTTTTATGGTGTAAAACATGTTTAAAAAAACAATATCTTGTTAAGATTGACTCCAAGGTCTTCAACGTTTTTTTTTCATTCATCAGTGTTGACTGGAAACTTCTATTCCATTAAAACATGCCAAAAAGACTGACATTAAAATCCAGTTAAGATTCCACGACTTTCATTGCTTCTTTAATCCTCAGTATTGATTAAAAAAATGGCACATTTTAGAACTATTCCATGATCTTTCATTAAATCTAAAATCCAGCAGGATCCTAAAGATTTTAAAAGAGGCTCCTAGTGCTGAAAATCTCCAAGAAGGAGTCTGTCCTAGCCCAGGCATGATGCAGGAGCTCCAGGATTGCCCCATTCCTCCAGCCGCAGGGAGGAAAACTCTAGACAACACTCAGGAAACTCCAGCCCTGTGCAGTGTTTGTCAAGCAGCTGAATCACAGCCAATCTGATCAAGAGGAAAGGGCATGGGCAGAACTGTCCCGGCCGGGTGGAGAGGTGTGTTGGGTACAAGTTTTAGCCTCCACTGCCATCACTGCAGTGCTATTTCTCGTCAGTAAACAGAGCAGAAACATGACCTGGCTGAGTCAACCAATGATGAAATCAGTCATTTAAAGTGTTTATAGTCAGGAAGAGTAATACACTTACAGGAAGTGACAGAGGTAGATTAAGCCAGCGTTCCTGATTTCTCATTGCCAGACCCAGAGTATCTATTTAACCTGATAACCAACCTGTAATAGTATATGACTAACACGAGACCTTGCAACACCCCGTCTGTCATGTATTGTGTTCTTTACAATAGGCAAGAAGGGAATTCACCCTCCCGTCATGAACATAAGCAGGAATTTTCTAGCACTGACAGGAAGTGCGTCATTCTCTTGCATATAAACAATGCCTCAAAATGATATTTGAATGAAATTCATAATAAATAGTAAATAGCTGTACAGATTAATTTACATAGGAAATAATGAGCAATAATTTTCCCCTATGAATTTACATTTGAGTAACAAGGATAATAATTGTCTTTATGAAAACTATAGACATTTAACTAATTAAATAACTAACTAAATAAAGAAATAAAAAAAACAAAAAACAAATTAATAAATAACAAAGTTAAAGTAAATTTTTAATAGATGGTAATAAATTAACCAATAATTAAATTAAATCATCTACTACTGCTGCTAACTCTGCTCTTCAGTGTGACATGATCCTTCAATAAATATTTCATATGTTAATTGTGGACTTAATCCATATTCATTATTAGAAATTTAGATTATGTTTTTGCATTTATGTTGTATATGTACACAGGGAAGAGCAATGAAACCATGTTTTAAAGATGAGATTTAACTTGTACAGGTACATATTGACATTTGACATTTTGGGGAAATACTTGCAAGAACAAGCTAACAATACAGACTGCTATAAATGCACAGCAGAAGTTGCACGTTTAATGCTTTCAATGTGCACCTTTAGGAATAATATCAGGAAATGTACACAAGGCTGTGGACGTGCTGAGAGAAGGTTGCAAAACCATTTTTTTGTATTCCCTTCATCCCCCCCCCCCCCCCCCCCCCCCCCCCCCCCACCCCCCAAAAAAAATCTGGTCAGATATTTAAAAACACATAATTCCTAATAAATTTCAAGAAGCTAATTTTAAAATATTACATACAGTTGAAGTCAGAATTATTAGCCCCGCTTTTATTTATTTATTTATTTTTTAAATATTTCCCAAATTATGTTTAACAGAGCAAGAAAATTTTCACAGTATGTCTGATAATATTTTGTCTTCTGGAGAAAATCTTATTTGTTTTATTTCGGCTAGAATAAAAGCAGTTTTTAATTTTTTTAAAACATTAAGGTCAAAATTATTAGCCCCTTTAAGCTATATTTTTTCGACAGTATACAGAACAAACCATCGTTATACAATAACTTGCCTAATTACCCTAACATGCCTAGTTAACCTGATTAACCTAGTTAAGCTTTTAAATGTCACTTTAAGCTGTATAGAAGTGTCTTGAAAAATATCTAGTAAAATATTATTTACTGTCATCATGGCAAAGATAAAATAAATTAGTTATTAGAAATGAGTTATTAAAACTATTAATTTAGTTTAGAAAATGTGTTAAAAAATCTTCTGTCCGTTAAACAGAAATTGGGGAAAAAAATAAACAGGGGGGCTAATAATTCTGACTTCAACTGTAGATATTATCCAAGCAATGATTTTATTAGTAAGCTTAAGGAAGGGTTTTTTACCCTTGTGTTGTTTTTGTAAAATGGAGCAGGAAACAATTCTCCATTTATTTTTCAATTGCAGTTACACAAAACGGATTTGGTCCCAATTTTCCTTATTACTTTTTGAAGTGTATTATAAATTTATCAATATAACTGATAAAATGGTTTTATTTAGGGATTGCAACTTTTGAATTATTGGAAATGGACAAAATAACAAAAATTCTTATTTTATTTGGAAAGTACTACATCCAGAAAATAAAATGCATGCTGACTGTACCAAACTGTAAACTAATTTTCATTGATCCTTTTTATGATTCCCTGACTTCTATACAGAGTAATACCAAAGCTATTAAGACATCCCAACTGCTGAAAAAAATTCTTAATGTTCATGATTAATTGTTGTTGTTAATTCCCTTGTATACTGTTTTATGTATAATTTCTGTACTCCCGTTTAATTAATAACAAAAAAAAAAACCATTTTTGTTACAATGCTGCCACCTGCTGGATAATTTTACATATATGCCACAAAAAAAAAAAAAAAAACTCTAAATCAAGCGCACCCAAAAATGTTGGGTCTTCTCATCCTCAAGTTCCAAATCTGTTTGAGTTTCTTTATTCTGTCGAACACAAAAGAAGATATTTTTTAAAATGTTGGAAACGGTTTGGAGTAAATAATGAGTATTTTTAATTTTTGGGGGCTGAACTAACCTTTTAAAGTATCAAAAAGTGTATTTAAAAAAGATTATTAATGCCAATAATATGACTGTATTTAGTTTAGAGCAGATCAAAGAGTTCTTGCTGAAATTATGGACCACTTCGTCCTCAAATATTTACTAAAGGATAATAGAGAGGGTGTGTATCGCGAGTTATTTATAGCCCCTCTCCATAACATCTCTTACATCGCAAACTTCTAAACAAAGTCTGTGGCTCTGACATTCAATAAGTGTCTTCTTCAGTGGTTTCATCTATAAAATATTAACTTCAGTGTCACTCATTTCATTTAATTGGTAACATGCATTTGGTCAAAAATTTGTTATTTTGCTGATATCTTAAAAGATGCAAGTTTTTCAGAAGTGCACAGAAACAGCTCCCAAGGGTCTCTGCTCTTTGCCCTGTTCATGTGCATGATCAACTCTATTGTTTATTGTTTAAATCAGAAGAAAATGTGCACAGACAGAATTGCCATACTTTAAAACCTGTTTCAACACATTTTAATGTTTTTTTAATCATTTTTATTCTTCATGCTTTCATTTTACTTTGGCTTAGTCCCTTTATTCATCAGGGGTGGCCACAGCGGAATGAACCGCCAACTTATCCAGTATATGTTTTACACAGCGGATGCCCCTCCAGCTGCAACCCAATACTGGGAAACATCCATACACACTCATTCACACTCATACACTATAGCCAATTTAGTCCAATTCAATTCCCCTATAGCGCATGTCTTTGGACTGTGGGAGAACCGGAGCACCCAGAGGAAACCCACGTGAACACGGGGACTCGAATCAACGGCCTTCTTGCTGTGAGGCGACAGTGCTAACCACTGAGCCACCATGATGCCCCATTTTTATTCTTTGTTGTTTTTATTTCTTATGCTTGTATTGTATGTTTCTTTTATTCCTGTTTATGTAAAGCACTTTAAATTACCATTGTGCAGGTAATGTGAATAAACTTGCCTTGTCTTACTATAAGAAAGCAAATGTCATAAATAGCCTTTTTAAATGTGTAAACAACCTTACACTAACCTACTTTCTCTTGATCTCTTAATATAGCACAAGAATAACTGTATGGTTTCCTTAGTGATTTCTTTGTGAGTGTATAAAGCTTTTCATACAAGGCTGATCTGCATTTTCCAATTATGCTGATCTTTATGATATACTACATTTGGAACCTGTATCATTTATCACTATAAATATATTTTAAAGTCTGTCTCTTTATAACAGTGCACACGCTTTAACAACTGATTATGGTTTATATGACTTTAAGTATCTTTTTTTGTTTCTATGCCTTATGTATTTCTCTGTAACTTTGTCCTATGCTGCCTGTTTTGATCAGGACTCCCTGGTAAAAGAGATACTGTATCTCAATGGACCCTTCCTTTTTTCCTTTTAGTTTTTGTAATAGATTTTTTTTCATATAAACTTGTATTAGGGTGGATAATGAGCTTTTATTCATCAAAACAATAAAGTTTAGTATAATTTTAAATTAGATTTTCATCTTTTTGTTCCATGTTCCTGCACTGCAAAAAAATCCTGGTTGCCTCAAATTTTTAAGGTGAATCAAATTAACCTTGAGTCCACTGAACTTATATTATATTAAACTGACTTAAAACAGCTTGCGTAACTTATAAAATTAAGTTAGGACATGATTAACTTAGTTTAATAAGTTAGAATAAACTAAAAACATATGCTGTCATGACTAATTGATCATATACTTTTTTACAATGTGAGCAAAAAAATAAGAAATACAAATTTTTCATTTATAATCCAAAATGTCACTCAATATTACAAAAGTTCATCAAAAATATAACAAACAAAATATATTAGATGACATATTACAAAAATAATTATTTATTGTAATTTTAATCTATTTTCATATTTAAAATATTTATGTTTATTTGGGACAAAAAGACTGCTAGGATTGGCAAAGCACTTCTTCAGTGACCTAAATCTTTGGGGGGTATGAGCTTACCCAACTTCAGACATTACTACTGGGCTGCCAATTTCAGGATTTTTCAATACGGATTAAACCATACCAGACCAGAAAGCACACCTACAGTATGTGGCTTGCCACAGAAGCAACTTTGTGTATTCCTACTACATTGACTGCCCTGTTATACTCCCCTATTAATAGTTCACACTCTCCCTTTACAAAAAATATAATTGTAAAAACATCATTACGAATCTAGAGACAGTTATTATGGATTACAATAATTTTCTATATCAGCCCCCTAAAGCATCAAACTTTGCTTTTCCATCATCAATGATGGACAGCACTTATTCTTAATGGACAAATTATGGTTTATCAATGTGTAAAGATTTATATATAAATGGTGTTTTTGCATCCTTTCAACAGCTTTCAGATACGTTTTTGTTGCACAGAAACAATTTTTTTTTCCGATATTTAAAGGTTCGCATTTTTATCTGCAATATGTATCCTCAGTTTTCTAGCCTTCCCTCCCCTACTCCTATAGACAGTGGTGGAAAGAGTAATGAAAAATCATACTTGGGTAAATGTACCATTACTTGTCTAAAAATGTAGTGCAAGTAGAGTAAAAGTATCAGTTGTAAATACTACTCAAAATATGAGTAAAAAGTAGACCTTTCAAAATTACTCAAAAGTAGTGAGTAGCGAGTATTACACCGTAAAAAGCTAATGCATTTACATGTAATTTGTGAATGTGTGTAAACGTAACATTCTGTAGTGCATTTAATTATTGCCCAGAAGGCGAGAGTAAAGAGATAACATAAGAGACATAAGAGTTAATATTAGGTAAGATTCAGGTTGTGATGTCAGGTGACCAAAATTCAATGTCTAGCCAGTGTCTAAGAACAACATTATTTTGATGCCCAATAACAACATCAAATGACGTTTATATTTTGTTGACTTTAGGTTGTGTTAGAAAGTGACCAAAATCCAACGTCGAGCCAACATCTTAAACCAACATCATATTGATGTCAAACTGACATCTACTCATCAGGTATGGCAACCTAAGCTCAACATCTGATAAACGTCATAGTGATAACGTCTACACAACGTCAAGCTGTAACATCATTAGACGTTAATATTTGGTTGATTTTAGGTTGGACGTTGGTCATTGACGTCGGACTGACGTGGAGTTCTGACGTCAACCCGATTTTCATTTCCAAATGAAATGTTGACATCTTGTGCCTGCTGGGTGTTTAAGGCCCTTTCGGTCTTCATTCAGTAAACATCCGTAAACATCCACAGCACTAAAAATGTACTCAAGAGGAAGTAAAAGCACACAGTAAATTACAATTCCTGAGGAAAAACTACTCAATAACAGGAGTTTGAGTATTTGTAATTTGTTACTTTACACAACTGCCTATAGATTTCATTCTTGAACCAGTATCTACTAGGAAAGGTATGATTTCAGTTTTTTATGACAAAATATGTTCTCTGCATAGCAGCTCACCGACATCCATAAAAAGCCAATGGGTAAAAGACTTATCAGAGGACATTTCAGATGAACTGTGGGAAAACATTTTATACAGGGTACATTCCTCATCTGTGTGTGCTAAACATAGTTGGATTCAATGCAAAATACTTCATCGTTCTCTTTGGACTAAGGTCAAGCTTTCAAAAATTTACTCTGATGTTGATCCTCTCTGTGACGGTTGTTGCCAGGCTTCTGCAACACTGGCACTTTTTGGTTTTGCCCAACTTTATGTGGTTATTGGTAAGAAATATTTGAGACAAGGTCTCAAGTAGTTGAGCAACCAATTAAACCTGTATCTACAGCAGCACTGTTTAGTACACTTCCTTTGTCAGTTCACAATACAAAGCAGATTTTGTCACTTTTGAGTCCCTCCTGGCCAGACGCCGTATTCTACTACATTGGAAGTCATCTGCTCCACCTACTCACTCCATGTGGATTAATGACGTTTTTCACTTCATAAATCTGGAACAAATTAGACACTGTCTGAAGGGTTCTTCCAAAAACTTTTATAAAATTTGGGGTTCTCTCCTTGAATATATGGAGCTGTATACTCCCTGCATACTGGATGATAGTTCATTTTTACATTCTTCTGTGCTGTGTGACATCTCATGTGACATCATGACCAGGCTTTTAGTTTGGTGTATAAACAATTGTTTTGGTTGGTACAAGATTACTGTAATTATTTTATTATAATTTTATAATTATTATTATAAATTATTATTTGTTTTTTATTTCTTTTTATCATTTTTACAAATTTATTTTTAAAATGTATGATTATATCTGGGGTCAATAATTGTCACAATCATTTGGATCCTTGTTTACTTTCTCTTCATGTCAAAATGTACAATAATATTCTAAAATGTGTGATATTTGTAAATTTTGAAAATTTCTATATATATAATATATATATATATACTGTATATATAAATCTGAAAATGGCATGTATATGAACAAAAAAACTGCCATTAAAAGATAGAAAAGAAAAACATATTAAGGATCATCTGTAACTTATCATATAACTTATAGAAACTTGTAAGTTGTAATGTTGGATCCATTTTGTCACCCATTCTGTATTTCTGCACTGTTGTATTCTCATGAGCAGCAACTTAACTCAGAAAATTGTTCACAAGTGCACTGCTAATCAGTAAATAAGCTTATAAATTCAGCTCCCACAAACATCAAGAACAATGAAAGTCCTCATGCTCATTCCGATTCAGTGGGCAGCCAAGCTAACAAGCACAGAAAGTGGAGCTTCACTGAATAAATGAGACCCACTGCAGTCTCTTGAATAAGACACTGTACCAAGAGTTCTCTGGACTGACAATAATGAATAGCCAGCCTTAGGAGACATCCTGTATTATAGAGAAAATCACTTTTTGCCAAACCTAAACAAGACAAATCTCAATTTTAAATTAATACACAACAACAACATGCAATGAACCACTATGTTTTACAATTGTTGAAAGGCACGTTCTGCTTTAGCATTCATCCATACAGTCACACTGAACTCTGTGGCATGTTTTAACATTTCTACATGCATCCATGGCTGTGTTGTGCCATGCAACCGTTTTGTGCTTGACTGTTAACCCTATAAACACACAGAGTTTGTGGTATAACAGAAGTAATCTTGCACATTCCTTGTCCTTGAGCTATAGTATTATGCAGGCAGAGGTGCGTACCCAGTCAGAGATGAGACATGTCGCTATTGCAAACACTGCAGCACAACCCGTTGGGACTTGTTCATGCTCATATCCTGAACTTTCAGTACAAACAAGGCTTTCATCCAAGAAGGAAAATGGAGCCTGACGTGTATTCCAACGCATTTTCCAAATCTCTTGTGTGCTGTCTAAGATTTAGGCAAGACACAATAATAAACCTGCGCATGAATGCTGTCTAAGCTGCTTTTATATTAATAATAAGACATATAAATGCACTTTAGAAAGTACATTTCCTATATTTTATTTGATTAATAGTACATATGATTTAGAACTGCACTGTTCTAATGGACAGGGCCTCTACAAACATGTCAGTCCCTATTTTTTTTACATATAATATATACAGGAATCAGAGAGTGAAATTCAATACCTTTTAAGACCTTTTTTAAGACTCTTTCCATACATTAAGACATTATAACCACTTTAGGTTTCAACCGGAAACACTTGTGACTACTGTAACTTACAGTATATTTACTAAATATTAATGTAAGAAACTAATCCAAAACTAAAACATTATTCATATACTGAATAAAATCTATAAAATCTAGCTAATTCAGCAGGTTTGCGCCTATAGAACTGCAGAAATAATGGTGTTGCCTTGGTTACTGCAGTAAACAAAGCAGCATGATGTCAAATCTAGTAGGATTTCATTGATTTAATAAACTACACAGCATCCTGATATTCATAGATTTAATTCAGGCAAACTTTAGCATACAACCATACATTGCATAATCAAAAATTATATACAACTTAATACCTTGCAAAATAGCATTTAAGACTTTTTAAGGGCCTTAAATTTCTCTATATTGATTTATCAACTTAATGCTTTTTAAGACCTCGTGGACACCCTGTTATGGGTTACAGTTTTATGTTTGAGCAAAATGCTATTTTTGTTTTATTTTGCCTAACATTAATGACATTTCATCCAAATATAAATGCTGGCATTTAGAGCATTTTTTTTTTTTACAAAATAACAAAATGTGCTGTTTTTAAACATTTGTATATTTAACAAAATACCAGTGTTTTAAGTTAAGAAATGTTTACAAAAAATCTACAATCACAACCAAAGTTGGGTGTAACGTGTTCCACAGTAAATAATTACTGTATTCTAATTACATTTTTAGGGAATGCAGTAATGTAACAAATTACATTTTAAATTTGTGTATTACTAAAGTCATTGTAATTGCGTTACTTATGTTACAAATATAGTTTTTAGAAGAAAAAAAGCTTCTTTTAAAATCACATTTTCTGCTGCATAGTCAGTTAATAAGCATGCGTTTTTAAATTGCTGGAGAACGCAAGCTGAAATGGCTGCTGAGGAGAGTGGTTGCTTCTTCAAGTGGAAATACAGACATTACTTTGATTTCATTGAGCGTAAAAACAAAAATATTGCTGTTAAATGCAGTCTAAAGAACTTTTGACTACTTTTAACTCGACCAGCAACTTGTTCAAGCACTTGGATAGAAAGCATTCTATGACATGCTTGTCACCAAGAAGGACACCGATGCCCAATAACAAAGTTATACACAGCCTAAACAGGCTAAATTGAGGCTAAACAGGCTAAATTGAGTTTCTGTGCAGCATCAGAAGTGAAGCTATCTTCTGAATGTGAAGAGAAGCGTAGCTGCTTATAGGGCCGTTCACATATCGCATATTTTGCTCGCACATTTTCCAGACGCACCTAGTTGAAAAGGTGACAAGAACTGACTGATCAGATTATTTGGAATATACACATTTCGGTAGACTAATTACCTCAGACAAACACAAGACACCCAAACACTGCAGAGCTTTTTCATACTATGGATGTCGATGGTTACAGGTATCCAGATTTCTTTTTTTGTGTTAAAAAAAACAAACAGGTTTGAAACAAGTGAATGATGAGAGAATTTTAAGTCTTGGGCGGACTCTTTAAGTATTTCGAATATGTCAAGCTGTTGTGATCAACACTGTAATGTTTTTGAGTGAATATCAAATTACTGAAAGAGCTGTGTTTATTTTGTATTTTTATAGGTATATTTCATGTTTTAAAAGTAACTTCAAAATAAAGTAATTAGTATTCTGATTACTTTTTACATGAAGTAATTAGTAATGTAATCGGATTACAATTTTCCAGTAGTAATCAGTAATTTGTAATCTATTACTTTTTAAAAGTTTTTTAAACAGTTGTTTAAATAATTTTTTTCTGAAAAATAGGCAAGTAAATAATTATTACTATATTGTAATTTGCAATTTGGCAAAAAATAAATATATCTAGACATTTAGAACAATATATTAATGATAAAACATGTTTTTCTTATTTTTCTACATTCGGGTGAAATCATTTTAGCAGCCAGTGACTATCAAAGTACATTGTTCACAGTCAAATAAATAGTGATAATGCTGTTTTAAAGTCATCCTTGCATGTGAATTCAGACCCAATATTCAAAGCAGGCTATACCATGGTAAACAATAGGAAGCATGTCAAAAGTTGTCACGAATGTGTGAATATAAAACCAACTTTACCTCAATGCCTACATACAAATTACCACGTGCAAATTAACAATATCAAATACATTATCTAAAATTAATACATTATAGTGTATTGATTGCACATCCTAGACTTCAAATGTGTTTTGCAAGCAAAAGCATCAATCGCGGACCAATAACGCTATCGTTGTGGCGATATAATGTGTCAAATGGATATTGGAAACAGTAGCTACATTTTGTTAACTTGACGTGTAAACAGACTGTCGTAGCTTTCAGTGGGCAGGAAAATGAATTACTGATATCATGATGATAATCATCACCCCCTTTAAACAAACAAAAACTTTTCAGTCAATGTCAGTGTGTTAGCTCCTGTCATAGGCTAACCTTACCATTTCTTTGACATTTACAAGCCTGACCAAAGAAAATTCTCTACTTATGTCCTTAAAAGTGGCACATTTTAGCATTAATTAGTTGGCCAGATAACATAACTGTTTCCACAAAACATAAATATCCAGTTTTTTGTACTTCCAGCGTGAGAAGGATAAGCTCATAAGCGGACTATGGGTCTCAGGTCTCACCTGACCGCTGCACTCACCTGAGCATTCCGCGCATTCCTCCGCTGGCGACCCTCCTGTCTGCTTCGGTTTAGACTTCCTTCGGATAGCGTTTCTCCTCAGTTCACTCATGTTGTCGGTATTTCGCTCCAACATTTAAAAGATTTGACTCGTATACTAAATCCTTTGTATATAAAAAGCGGTCGTTGTATGTCCCCATAGCATTTCAGCGACGCTTGTAGTGTGTTGCGCAAGTATAGTAAAGTGAAACGTTCGGATTAGTGTTGGCTCTTAAAGCTATACACTGTACTGAGAGTCATTATCGCTTTATCAGCCCACATCACCGCCCTCTACCAGCTCTGATAGCTCGATAGGTCTAGTCATTTCCTCTGTGCTCTGACTCTCTTCTGTAAATTTGGACTTACCGAGTTGAGTTTGGGAGCATTTAGATTCACCTTAGTGAGTCGAATCTTTTCGTTTGTTTACTGGTGTTTTGCCTCAGGGAATGATTTGCATTGAGGGACTGTAACGGTAATGAAATACAATAAAAATACATAAACAACTATAAGACAGAGGTTGGTGGGCATTGTTTTGTTTTTGAAACATTTTGAATCCGTTTATCTCTTTAAAAATAAGTTAACATAAATGAACACATTGTTAAAAGTGAATAAGCAGAAATCTTTTCCTCTGTGCTTTTCTTTAATGGACTCGTTGACCTGAAAAGGAATTTTGATTCAATCCAGTGAGTCGAATCCTTTACCTGTTCACCTACTTATAAAGGTTAGATAATCATATAACTTTTTTATATAAAGTTATTTGGCATTATTACAAATTTATTATTTATTATTTAAAGTTATTATAAAACAGACAATACTATAACGAACTAAACTAAATTACTACAAAGTAAAAGTACTTTAAGTAGCACTAGTTTATGGCTGATATAAAACACTCAAAGACCTACATTCACAATACTATAGTATATATTAAAAAATATTTTAAAAATGTACAAAAAAGGACTAAAATCTTAAAGTGTTATTTTTAGATTTATTTCACAAAAAAAAGTATGTGACTTATGGCTGTATACACAAAAATGTCCTGCGGCAAGATCATGCTTTCACCAGTACACACCGTATGACATTGTGGGTGTTATTTAGCACATTTCACTTCAGAGGCAGAAAATCTACCACAACACTGTAGTTATTAAAACCAAACTCCTCTTGCTTCATTGGAAAGATTAAAAATTAAACAAAAATAGTTTGAAACACCAAATGCAGTGTCAGACCTAATAGAAACTGAGAAACGGGAGCTAAAAAGGATTGTGAATGAAACCATTGATCTTACATCCTTCTTTGTATGTCATTAAATAAACTGAGCTTTGTTCTGTTTCCACAATGAACACAGTTCAGTTTTAAAAAGCGTTTGGTTATTTTCTCATCCAGACACATCAATAACCTTTCAGTCAATCGGTTGGACTAAAACTGCGTTGCTGTTTACTGCTGTATAAAAACAATGTCCAGCTGGTGCTCATTTAAATGATTCTGTGCCTGTTTCAAAATGCATAGATTAATGTATTTGTGCTTTATATTAGGTACAAATTATATAAAACCAAAAGAGAAAATGAAAACAGGAGATACTCAGAGAAATATTCCAGTGAATATGGGACAGTAAATAGGCTTGTAAGCTATTTTTGGAGAGATCTGAGACTAATAAACCCACTTCATGTTCAAATTTAGCAGTGTACTTGGATCAAGCCCCACTCAAACTATAACTCCACTTCCTCAAACATGATTTCTGCCTGAAACAGGCCTACATGTTCACTCAATCCTCAAAGACTTATCTGACTTCACTTTGGCAATAAAAAAAGAAGTATAAAATATAATCTTTATGCATACGCATGGCAATAAATCATTAAAAAAATAACAAAGAAACATGCAATAACGTTAGAGAAGATTTGCAAAATAAAAGTCACTCAAATGTCATATTGTAAATTACGTGGAAGCATGTCTCAATGATTAAATTAACCAACCTACTGTATATTCACCCATCCAAACAGCTCTTTCTATCATGTCACAACTTTTTTGTAAAGTTTTGTTAATCAAATATTGATAACACTTTACAATAATGTTCCATTAGTTGACATCAGATTATGAGTAATATTAATTCTTGTTACATTTAGTTAATAAAATGCATGTTAGATCAGACTCATTTAATTTAATTTAATTTCCTTCGGCTTAGTCCCTTTATATCATCACGCAGCGGAATGAACCGGAAACTTATCCAGCATATGTTAGTTCATCCAATTCACCTATAGCTCTTGTATTGGGACTGTGGGGGAAACTGGAGCACCTAGAGGAAACCCACGTGAACACGGGGAGAACATGCAAACTCCACACAGAAATGTCAACTGGCTCAGCCAGGACTCGAACTAGTGACCGTCTTGTTTTGAGGCGACAGTGCTAACCACTGAGCCATTGTGTCGTTCTAGACAAGACTCAACAGACTAAATATTAACAGACACATCTTTGATTACAAAAATGTATTAGTAAATGTTTTTGATACTTTTTTTCTTTTTGATCAGGCAGTTATGTGGTTTGATTTGTTTTGAAGAATTTTGTTAACGTAATTTCGTATTTAGCTTTGTACTTTGCTAGCATGTGCACAACTAGCTTTTCATTTGGCATTTTCCTTTTTTCATCTTCTAACTTTGCTCTGGTTGTGTCTAATAATGTAACTAAGTTTAATAGAATATTTTTTGGCAGCACGGTGGTGCAGTTGTCGCCTCACAACAAGAAGGTCGCTGGTTCGAGTTCTAACTGGGCCAGTTGGTATTTCTGTAAAGGGGTTTGAATGCTCTCCTCATGTTGGCGTGGGTTTCCTCCGGGTGCTCCGGTTTCCCCCACAGTCCAAAGACATGCGCTATAGGTGAATTAGATTAACTAAATTGGCCGTAGTGTATGAGTGTGTGTGTGTGAATGTGAGACTGTTAGGGTGCTTTCCAGTACTGGATTGCAGCCGGAAGGGCATCCACTGCGTAAAACCTATGCTGGAATAGTTGGCGGTTCATTCCACTGTGGTGACCCCTGATAAACAAGAGACTAAGCCAAAGGAAAATTAAATTAAATGAATGATTTTATAATTAGCTTACTTTGCTAGCATGTGCACAATTAGCGTTTAATTTAGCATTTTCCTTTTTTCATCTTTCAACTTTGCTCTGGTTGTGTCTTTAATAATGTATCAAAGATTAATAGAATATTTATTATTATTTGTCACTGCCAGCTCATATAAACTAATGCCATTCAAGAGTTCACACTTTGCTGATGATTGATTATAAAGCTTGTTTAGCATACTGTCCTGGAAGAGAGCCCTGAGCTCATAAGATCCTCGAGCCTAGGGCTCCCTCCCATTTGCAGGGCGAGAGGGGAGTTTGAGCTCAGGCAGATCTCAAGAACTTGCTTGCTGTTTGTAGCTAATGAGCAATTAGGGATTGTTATGAAGAGATAACTACTTACTAGAAGAACGTCTATAGTGCCGATTTGGATTAGTCAATTAACTTAAGTCGCATGTTTTTGGATGGTGGGAGGAAACCAGGAGACCTCGAGGAAACCCACACGAGTACGGGGAGAACATGTAAACTCTGCACAGAAACGTTGACTGGGTTGCTAAGGACTAGAACCAGTGACGTTCTTGCTGTGAGGCAACAGTGCTAACCACTGGGCCGCCGTGCCACCCATCTATGAAAGGAGGAGTAGTAGGGGAGGAAGGGGGGATTCTTCAAAACGAAGATGACTGTTATATGGAACTTAGGTTATTTATGGAGACTTAGGAATCGTCTGATTGGTAAATCATGAATTGGCTAATGCGGGACCAGCCGTGATCAATCATAAGCACGTGATCCTCTCGAAATTAGTTTATAAATAAACTTCACTAATGGAACATTATTGTAAAACACTACCCAAATATTAGTTTAGTTGTAAATCACGCTTGAGTCACATTTCATTCTTGGGTTGATATAATTAATACCTCTACTGTTTTGGTTTAAATGTGTGATGTTTAAACAAAGCTGCACCCATATCCAAAAGCATCCTCACATCCGAATTATCAGACATACCATAATACTGTAAAATAAACAAACAAAAACACAAAACAAATAAATTAAATAATAAATAGATAAATACATCAGTCCATTTCTCACTTCTCACATTATGAGCACTTTCACAATAGACATCGTTGAATAATTCGTCCAATCTCTGGAAATTGGGGCGTGTCCCTCAGGGATCAGAGATAAAGAGGAGCATCTGATTGGCTGGAGGTCTTGATTGACTGATGAGCCCTGTCCCTTTATTTGTCTCAATGAGGATTGGACAATTTTAGAGTTCACTAACAGGACACTAAGGGCCAAAAAGATGAGAATGTTGGGCCAGACAGTTGAAAGGGTCACATGGAAGTCTGGAGATGGCCGCAGGTTTCTGGTCCTCTTCAAGAGCTAGTAACACACTAGGACTGTTAAGAGACAAACGACATTGCCAGAAGAAAGAGAGAGAGAGAGAGAAACAGTGATCATGAGTTGGTGTCAAATGAAATCACCATATCTTGTTTCCTTTTTGAACTTTTGCCACAGAAAAAAATAATTGAATAGCTCAGACGTGAACTTGACGTTTTGACAAACATACAGGGGTACATGCAACAACAAGAAGCTTTTAAGCAGGCAAAGTAGCATGGGAAGAAAGGAACGTTGTTTATATTTAACAACTCAAGAAGAGAGGGTTATGGAAGGGCATCTGGGGTCAAATTTGGGAAGAAATAAGATTTTAAAATAAAAGTCTCTTAGGCTCACCAAGGCTGCAATAATTAGATCTATACAGTACAAAAATGTAAAAAATGTGAAACATTATTGCAATTTCAACATTTTAAGTACAATTTATTGTTATGATGACAAAGGAGAATTTTCAGAAGCCATTACTGCAGTCTTCAGTGTCACATGATCTTTCAGAAACCAATCAAAGTTTTGCAAAGTAATTAATAACAATTCGTATTATTATCAATATTGAAAATTATTGTTGCTTTTTTAAAATTTTGTGGATATAATTTGTGGATATCCCAATATTTTCCCCAAATGATTATTAGTATTACATATTTGAAGTTAGCATGAGAATACATGGACCTCAGAGAGCAATAAATAACAACAAAAGCAAATTATCCATTTTATCACACCTTTAAAGAGGTGGTCCAGAGTGTATTTTTAAGGCTTGGTTGTCTTTATAAGATGCAAAGCAATGTTTGCTCATGCTTCATTCGTAAAAAATCACATATATTTTTCATATATCTTACTTTAATTATATATTGCTACTCAGCTAACATGAAAACGACTGTCATATTTCCTAGTTCCTCTGAAAGGCCCACCCTCAAGAGGCTCTGATTGGTCAGCTAACAATGTGCTGTGATTTGTGGATCAGCTCCACATCACCAGGAAAAGCGTCACGCCTCTAAAAGCACGCGCTGTGCCTCTGCTGTGTAAATACTGTCAGTAAGTGTAGCTGTAATGCTGCGTTCACACCAGACGTGGAATAAGCGTCAATCGCGAGTGATTTACATGTTAAGTCAATGTAAACGCGCGAATAGGCATCCTGCGGCGCGATACGCTCGAATGCGCGAATGGTGCGGCGCAGATGCTGCGATACGCACGAATGGCGCCACGCGAATTAAGCGTTTTGCGTTATCGCGCGAGTTCAAAAATCTGAACTTTTGCGGACATTCGCGCCATGTTAACCAATCAGGAGCTTGCTCTTGTAGGGGCATGATTGTGACGTAGCACCTGTTGTTGGTGTCAGGGGGAAATACTCCAGCCGACACCGACAACAGTTATTTTATCAATAAAATCCATGTTAGCCATTTAGCAAAAAAGCTACAGAAGCCCTGCCCATGACGCGAATCCGCGTCTGTTCTGAAGTGAATTTGACGCGTGAATGAAGCGGAGTTTGACGCAGGAATAAAGCGAGTAAACTCAAATGTTCTCAAATGATCTATTTATAGATATAAAAACTTTCCAATATATATTAGTGTAAAACCCAAAGGTGTTTTGATTAAGTCTTAAACAATGATTAAGATTATTTTGGATAATGAAAGCATTTTCAAAAAAGCACTTTAATCCAAAAAGATTGGACAAAAGGACATTCCTAAAATAAGTGAGCTACACTTTAAGTAGACGTTTCATAGAAAGAGCAGGTACATCAATGTCACTTTTAAAACTTGCGCATGATTGGCTAGACAGGAAATAAAATATTTATTTTATAATCATTTAAATCATTTTATAATTATTTAATAAAATAGTTCTTTAACTTAATTTATTAAGAAACCTTTAGGGTGTCAGGATCAATGATGATAATTATTTTATTTCAATTCTGTAAGACTTATTTGAGTTAATATTTAGGTTATTCACTAAAATAAATCATTTAAATAGTTCATGGAGCTAAATGCAGTAAATAGTTTGTATAAAAAAGGTCGAAAATAAACCTGTGCAAACAATCTAGCCCTTATAAACAAATTATTTAACAAAGGATGATACTGCAGTAAAATGTTTGTAGTCTTTTAATAGGGATGATATACAAGATAGGATATGAAAAGGTAATTGTTTGGTTTGAAATTTGTGAGACGAAAGTTGTCCAATAATAAACGCGAAACACTTGTGGTTGTTGTCATGCGGTGAACTCGGCCAATCGTGTAATGTCAGTGTCATCATCGCAGTTCTAGCAGTCGCTCTTCAGATGCTGCACCTACTGAATCAATCGTCTGATCTTGGAGCGATGTCGCGGTACTTTGATGCCACATGTGACAGTCACGTGGCGTTGCGTCAATCCGGACAACATTTCTAACCAGCATGCATCGCTTTAAGACAGATTTCGATCGATCTGCGCAGCGCTGCATGAAGTCGAACGCACCTAATGTCTCTTTTTGCATTGAAATTTGAGCATATTACATTCAGAGATACATAAAACATGAACTAAAGTTTAAAATATGATATTGTAGTGGGCCACCTCTTTAAAATTGTAATGCACACTTTCTGAGTAAAATCTATTATTTTAATAGCAATACTGTATCCACAAAAATAATAAGCAGCAGAAGTGTTTTCAACATTAATAATAATATCTCTTTAATAGCAAATCGACATTCAGAAAAACTTCTGAATGATCATTTTAAAAATGTAAATTATTCCATAGAGTAGTGAAAATCTGTTGTGTTGTAAAAGTGTGACCAAATGGGCGAGTGGTGTTAACAATACTTGTGACTTTGCAACTCTACATGTGACATTCTTCTCTTCTAGAGCAACAGTGTATATAGAGGAAGCAATAGAGAGTGAGTTCCTCCACGAGACGGTTACCTGTGGGCCGTGGATGCCCTGCTGCGCCTCAGTTGTGGGGAGGACGATGGTACTAAGGCAGCAAGCTGCTGACAATCTAAGAGAAACTGATAAATTAGACAGATATACAGAGATGTGACAGTCAGGGTTAGTGACACAAACACACACAAACAAATGAGAAGTGAGCACAGAGGAAATGGTTGCAATATAGCCTGACTTTATAGGTGTGATTTTATGTGTTAATGGCATGCAGAGTCATACGCAGAGCATGTAGAATGAGAGTAACACCAAATTATTAGCTGCTATTTAAGATGGAAATAGTTTAAAGATAGAGGGAAAGTTTGCTAAATAGACATAACATACACTACCATTCAGATGGTTTGGGTTGGTAAGATAAATATAAAAAAAAGACTTTATTTTTTATAAATTACAGTAAAAACATAAATATTTCTGTGATGCAAAGCTGGATTTTCAGCAGCCAGCACTCTTTAGTGTTACATTATATATATATATGTAACACTTAAGAGTGCTGGCTGCTGAAAATCCAGCTTTGCATCACAGAAATATTTATGTTTTTACTGTAAAAATATATATATATATATACACATACATACACACACACTCATGGCCACTTTATTAGGTATACCTATCCAACTGCTCGTTAACACACATTTCTAATCAGCCAATCACATGGCAGCAACTCAATGCATTTAGGCATGTAGACATGGTCAAGATGATCTGCTGCAGTTCAAATAGAGCATCAGAATGGGGAAGAAAGGTGACTTTGAATGTGGCATGGTTGAGGGTGCCAGACGAGTTGGTCTGAGTATTTCAGAAACTGCTGATCTACTGGGATTTTCACGCACAACCATCTCTAGGGTTTATAGAGAATATTCAGAAAAAGAGAAAATATCCAATGAGCGGCAGATCTGTGGGTGCAAATGCCTTGATGATGCCAGAGGTTAGAGGAGAATGGCCAGACTGGTTCCAGCTGATAGAAAGGCAACAATAACTCAAATAACCACTCATTACAACCGAGGTATGCAGAAGAGCATCTCTGAACGCACAACAAGTCGAACCTTGAGGCGGATGGGCTACAGCAGCAGAGGACCACACCGGGTGCCACTCCTGTCAGCTAAGAACAGGACGTTGCCTGGTCTGATGAGTCTCGATTTCTGCTGCGATATTGAATGGTAGGGTCAGAATTTCGCATCAACACCATGAAAGCATGGATCCATCCTGCCTTGTATCAACGGTTCAGGCTGCTGGTGGTAGTGTAATGGTGTGGTGGATATTTTCTTGGCACATTTTGGGCCTATTAGTACCAATTGAGCATCGTGTCAATGCCACAGCCTACCTGAGTATTGTTGCTGACCATGTCCATCCCTTTTTGACCACAGTGTACCCATCTTCTGATGGCTACTTTCAGCAGGATAACACGCCATGTCATAAAGCGCGAATCATCTCAGACTGGTTTCTTGAACATGGCAATGAGTTCACTGTACTCAAATGGCCTCCACAGTCACCAGATCTAAATCCAATAGAGCACCTTTGGGACGTGGTGGAACGGGAGATTCGCATCATGGATATCTGAAGCAACTGCGTGATGCTATCATGTCAATATGGACCAAAATCTCTGAGGAACATTTCCAGTACCTTGTTGAATCTATGCCACAGAGCATAAAGGCAGTTCTGAAGGCAAAAGGGGGTCCAACCTGGTACTAGTAAGGTGTACCTGATAAAGTGGCCGGTGAGTGTGTATTACAAGTGGTGTTTTTGCAGTATGTGTAGTGAAAATTATCTTTTGAATGGTAGTGTATATGTTAAATGCAAATGACGTACAGTGCTGCTGCTGTGTTAATAGGAACATGCATATACACATGTACATATAAAACATGACCGAAAAAAAAGAAACACATCTCAAACAATGAGAACAATTTAAACAATATGTGTTCTGTTTTATTTTATTTGCTATTGTGATGATAATGTGTTTTGGGTGGTTGTTGCTAGGGGTTGCCAGGGTGTTGTTATAGTGCCATGAGCTGTGGTTTATATAAATGCATGTCACCATATCTCAATACTTCAAATAAGTATATCTACAGACCCAATATGACAAATTAAATGTTATTTTAGTGGAACCAGAAGGAAAATAGCGCTTTGTGGTTGGGATATGTTTTGATTGCCATGGGCAAACAGCATTTGACACATTTTGCACTGGGAAAAGTATGTAGAAACACTGACACCTGCAGGCAGACAATAAAATTGCCTGTTTTCTGTTAATCTTTTCATTTTAGTGTATAAAATACACTAATGTCTTTCCATTTTATTAATTGCTTGAATGTTGGTGACACAGGTGAAGCGGATCAGACTGGTTTCCATTACATTACAGTAAAGCTCTATGATTTACAAACACTATTGAGTCACATCAGCCAGAATACACAGGAAACAGCAATAGCACACGTGTAAAGCAGACCTGCATGGAGTCATTAACAGGGGGAAAAGCTGCTTTCTTCGCAGAAGCTTGTCTGTACATGTAAATGTATCCGCTATGTCTACCATAAGATATGTATGAATCTTGGTCAGTCTTGTATGAGCAATGCTAACGCTGATATTCTGATGTTCTGTACACCTTTCTACTGCTGATCTTGTCAAATGCGTTTTGGCCCACAGCACTTTAAACAAACAACCTTCTACACAATGTGTAGTGCCATTTTTGTATTTTGTACATAATACATCTGTAAATTACATTTATAAAAATCTGTAAAAAAAGACTTTTAAACAAAGTTTTATATTAATCATTTTTAAATGCAGTTATGTATCATTGATACAGTTTATCAGCAAATATTCACTACATATATAAATTAGAGCGAAGAGACCAATCTTAAAATGTCAAACTTTTATTATTACAATCAGGGCTTGATATTAACTTTCTTAATCACCAGCCACTGTGGCTAGTAGTTTTTCAACATTACTAGCCACTCGGCATTGTCACTAGCCACAATTTTGATGTTGGGCAAATATATTTTATATGCATAAATTTGACTTTGGCATGCTAAAATTACTTCATTTTAAATTTATTGTTATGTCCACATGTCTCCTCATTAATTTCCCTTTTTTGTGTGTAGTGTGACCTTGCTCAATGAGCAAATGGGTTGTGGTTCCATAGTGTCTCATTGCAATTAGTTTGATTTCACATGAATTTTTAGGGCTTAACACTATGGATTTACCATTTTTTTTCCTCCGTCCACACCAAACCAAACAAAAATAACTGTAAGCAAAAGAGAGCTGGTGAAAAACATTTTGCGTGCGAAAAGTTAACACAGTTAACATTAGGCTCATTAATAATCTGTTCAAAGTTGAAGTGAAAGCAGCAACCGCTGCTGTTTACAAAAAATCGGGAGCTCTTGAAATAGCAGGACTGTGCTTGCATGAGCACCGCTTTTTTCAAGTTTATTTCAAAGAGAAACAATCACACCAGTTGCATTTCCAGGCATGGTTGCTTTGTGCAAGAAAACAGGACACTTAAGTGAGCGAGGATCGTCTGTCTCTCACGATTTCCTCGTGTGGACACTTGCTTCTCGATTCTAAAAGGCACTTTTGCACACAAATGACTAACAGTCTGACAAGGTGGCACTAGCAATTTAAAAATTATTTTCAACCAGCCAAAGTGGCTAGTGGGAATGTCTGTCTAACCCGCCACAGCTGAAATCTACCTGCATTTGGCAGGTTGGCGGGTGTTAATGTCTAGCCCTGATTATAATACTGTTATTGCATCGGTCACTTTGTGTAACATCAGACTGCTAGTTACCTCATACTACCTCCCTGTATATTATTAAGACACTTTATCATATTTACAAGCTTTTTGCACTATATACTGTTTTGCATCTGCACAACTCTGGTTTGCACTCCTTGCCATGTGCCAAGTGTGATTGTATTGTTTACAATTTTTATTTTACTTATATTTTTAGATTATATTATATGTACAATTGTATTTATTGTCATTTCTTTTTAAAATTCTACCTTTTGTATCAATATTATCTGTTATCCACCTAGGGTCTGAGAGTAACGCAATTTCGATTCTCTGTATGTCCTGTACATGTTGTTGAATTGACAATAAAGCTGACTTTGACTTTGATTACTCTTAGAAATAAAGGTCCGGGAGTTGTCACTGGGGTAGTACCTTTTCAAAAGGTACATATTTGTCCCTAAAGGGTCCATATCGGTACCTCAAAGGTACATTTTAGGTGCATTTGGGTAACAATATGTACCTTTAAGTTATCACTGTGTACTAATGTGTACTGTGGACTGTGTACTGAGGTACAAATAAGTATTTTTTTTAAAAGCTATTGCCCCAGTGACAGCTCCAGTACCTTTATGAGAGTGCACTTTAGTTAAAAATATTGAAAATAGTATGAATATAATTTATGATAAGAATATAAATATAATATTATCCATAACCAAAAAAACTTGAAAATAATAATAATAATAATAATAGGGCAGCATGGTGGCGCAGTAGGTAGCACAATGGCCTCACAGCAAGAAGGTCACTGGTTCGAGCCTCAGCTGGGTCAGTTAGCGTTTTTGTGTGGAGTTTGCATGTTCTCTCTGTGTTCGTGTGGGTTTCCTCCGGGTGCTCCGGTTTCCCCCACAAGCCAAAGACATGTGGTACAGGTGAATTGGGTAGGCTAAATTGTCCGTAGTGTATGAGTGTGAATGAGTGTGTATGGATGTTTCCCAGAGATGGGTTGTGGCTGGGAGGGCATCCACAGCGTAAAACATGTGCTGGATAAGTTGCCGGTTCATTCCGCTGTGGCGACCCCAGATTAATAAAGGGACTAAGCCGAAAAGAAAATGAATGAATGAATGAATGAAGGAATGAATAATAATAATAATAATAATAATAATAATAATAATATAGTGCTCTTTATATAAATTAAACTAATATTGTTGCGTTCCACATATTCCCCTAGACCTGTTGGATGTAACATACAATTATTTAAATATCAATGTAAACTAAACTAAAACTAAACTAAATGTAAAAATGTAAATGTCAAACTGTCCACCTTGTCAACACGAACCCTGTTACCCTCAGTATATTAACAAAGCCATGTTAAAAACATTACAATTCATAAAAGACATCTTGAGATATAAACAAATGCTTAAGTTTAAATGTACCTACAGTAAAATCATTATCAAATGCACCCATTGCATTGAATGGCTCATGTTATAATGGATGATGCATCTGATGTGGCTCTGTATTCTATAGCTCATTGAAATGCAGTAGCCTGGCAACACGTCCCTGCATTTGCATATGGCATGTCCTGCATCCCCATATGCTGTGTCCATGAATAGAACAGCTCTCTCTCTCTGGCACATTTAGTCATACAGAGTGCCATGGATTATCTGAGCATCTTCTGTTAATTGGCAAAGCAGTTTGCATTTACCTTTAAAACAGCTTTAGATCAAATACTGCTCATGATTTCAGTTTACAACATTTTTGAAACGCTCCTAAGGCTTTAAAACAGATACACTAAAGCCAAGACAACTGTTCTATCCTTCAATACACACCGCTGCCAGTAGATAGAGCTATAGTTATGTCAGATGTGCCTTTGAGAAAATAACTGAAAACTCCATATCACAAACTAACTGCTTGACATGCAGTTTGTAGCACTCATTTTATCAGGCCATGAAATGGAAGCACACATGCAGGAATTATTATCTGACAGACACATGCATCAATCAATACCTGTTTTATGATCTGAATACATATCCTTATTGATGGAGATTCCAACAGTTATGCTTGCTTTTTTATCCAGACCACAAAAAGTCATCAAATATATGCGTTTATGATCAAATATCTCTTTTATTATCTTAAACCCAGACAGCACTTAATAAGTACCATCTCACAAAGCCACATGGCCCACATATACTGACCCGACAGAAAAAAACAGATGAGCATCACTTTTAAAATCACATCTAAACCATATACTGTACGGTATGTTACCCATTTGGAACACGGGAAACACATGAAACGTGGTTTTGTTAAAATTTTAAAGTGATCACATTTTTGTCCCCAAATGAGAATGCTCCAAAACCTCTCATGTGTTTCACAATATGTGTAGAAAATAAATCAAATGATCTTTTTTTTTACATGTACAAAGCCACACGTTTCATGTGTGTTTCACGCGTGTTCCACATGTGCTTTTAATGTGAAGCTTATGTAAAATTGTTTTTGTACAGGTAGAATTGGCAGAAAGAATCATTAAAATAATTGATTACTGAATCATTAAAATTTTAAATAGTATCAAATAAAAATGTCTATAAATCTATCCCTGAGTTGAAGCATACACTCCAAACAGTCACTTCATATGGAAACCAGTCTGTCCTCAAACCATGTCACCTATTCAGGGTCAGCACTTGGGATTCTGGGAATCCCAGGCTGGACTACAGAGTTTCTTGCAGTTTTGAACTGAATCAGATTGGAGCGTATGCGCGATCTCATAGAGCGCTGCGACTGCTGCCGAGCACCCAGATAAGGAGAAGTGGGAGCAGACCTGGCAACATGAGCGTCAGAGTCCCCGCTATGAACAACTTTACAAAACTCAATACTTAACGTCTCTGGGTCTAAGACTAAAGTCTGAGTGCCCAGGTTCCACTGCGACTGGCCAAGGAAAAACGGCTGGGTTGAGGAGGTCCAGAGGGACGAGGATGGAGTAGGTACATCCAGTGAAGGAGAGCTACTAGCTGATGCAACCACATTGTTTTGGAACAGAAAGGAAGGGGGTTTTGACGCAGTGGGACTAGGGGGAGCAGTGAGTGCAGTTCCATGACTTACTTTTTGAGGGCTGCTCTTAATTTTTGGCACTTTCCCTCCACGGCCACAATGCGACTGCTCGTGGTCAAACTCCAGGTCCTCCAGGCGCTGCGTAAGGGCCAGTTTCTGCTGAATGGCCATTCGCAGGAGGGAGTTCAGAGTCTTCTTTTCATCTTCTGCGGCAGCCAGCTGCCTCTGCATCTCATCTAGTTGAGTTACATACTCATCGCATCTAGACAAAGAGGAGAAGAGAGATTTAGAATTTAGATTTGAAGTGATTAGCTCTGTTTCCATCCACCGATTTATAAACTCATTTTGGGATATCGCATACAAACACTAACGGGACGGCATTAATGGGCAAACCAGTAGACTGACCACATTGTAAAACATTGTAAATGTTGTTTTGGTCATTCTAAAATCCTTTAACCAAAGCCCATCATCAATGTGGTTCATTATTATTGATTCCCACAACTGTCTTGAGCGTCTGGTCTCCCAACGAGTGGTCTCTTGCTTCCATAAGCCCCTGCACATTCATTGTTTTGTCTTTGTCTACTGAGGTGCAAGTATTTTAGTATATAAGAAAAAAAGACAACAGTGATTTCTTCTACCACTTTTTTTTATATTTGACACCAGTTTATCAGGAAATAATGATTTTGTTCTCTTCAACTCATCGGATGCGTTATTCGCAAATGTTTTATGCGATATTCCAGTTTTCCACATCATTTTAATTCACATCTTTGTATGGAAACATAGCTTTTGAACTACATCAGAAGACATTTTAAGTTGGAGGAGAGCGGCAGAAAATGTATATTATGTTAACTGCAGACAAGAGCTAAAATATGTACCTTGTGGCAAACATTGCCCTCAATGAGGAAAAGGTGGCTGCATCTTCTTTGAGAGCCTTGAGCTCATTCCTAAGCTTCATCATTGTCTCTGTCACCATGCATTTCTCATTTTCATACTTGCTCTTGAGGTTTGCCAGGGCCACCTCAGCAGTCTAGAAACAAATATGACAAAGATATGATGTTCTGTTCGGTATGCTTTTATTACCCAATATAAAATAGTTCTGGCAAAGACTTGGTCTTCTACCTGTTTGTTGGCTTTTAGGACAAGACGTAAGGTGGCGATCTGCTCTCTTTTGGTGCTCAGGAGCGATTTGAGTTTCAGGATCTCCTCCATGCAGGCCTCCTTGTCCTTATCGAGGATAGGTGCCAACTCTCGGGCAGCAGCCCTCTGCCTGGACAACTGAAGAGAGCGGTCTACAGCCTTCTGCAGGTGCTTTATCTGGTCACGGATGATGGCGTTGAGGTTATAGATGTTCATGGGCTCCCTGCGGAGATCACCTGTCTCTGGAATTGAGGAGGACGAGAGAGATGAACCATTGATTGGTGAGCCAAAAGGGGTTCTATTGGGACTTCCTCCTTCCCCTTTTATTCCTTCTCCAAGGGGTTCCTTTGAGGGAGAGTCTTGAGGACTCTTGGACATGTCTGAGGAGTTCACAGCCGCGAGACGCCGAGCTAAACGGGGAGAAAGCAGGGCTCTTGGGTCCTCTGGGCCTTTGAGACTGCCACTACGTGTAACGCGACTCTGACGGTAGTAGTCCAGCATGACACGATTTGGCGTTTCGTTGTTGCACAAGCAGACATGGTGGTAGAGCTGAGCAAGTTCCTCACTAAATGTAACCAGCTCGTCTTGAGCTGCATTCAGCATGCCGTTACTTTCGCTGGCCATTCCAGAAGCACACCGAAGCTCAGCTTCCAGACTGCTGACCCGCTCACGGGCCTCACGACAGCTTTTCTCCAGCTGATTCACCTGTTCTTCAAGAGCCTGGACCTTCCCTTCACTGTGGTTGCTCTCTTCTGATTGGCCCTCCACAGACTGGTTATACTTTTCCTTCAACACCTTAAGCTCCGCCTTCAAGTCAATGACCTCAGTCACGGCAACTCTGTATTTGCACTCTAGAAGCTCTATTCCATTGATGTCTGTTTCAAACTCACAGCAACCGTTAATAGGACCGTCGCCCTTCTCAGACTCTTCTGTGTCAAACTCCTTGTCATTGTGGAGGCGTTTCATAGCATTAACACGCTCCGTAAGGCGGTGAACACGTCTGTGCTGCTCAGTTAAAGCACCCTGCGTGTGCTGCAGTTGAGTTTGAGACTCCTGCAGGTTGGTAAGTAGAATTGCTTTCTCTCGCTCAACCTGGTGGACAAAAATATAATGGTGAACCCATAATAAATAATAAATATTTAATAAAATAAAAGTATTTATTAATTTAATAATACATGAACATTTAAATAAGTAATTTGTATTTATTTAATAATTTATTTTAGTTAATGTGAAATACATTTATTTATTTATCCATTTAGTTCTTTTACATTTCCAAACATTGTAGGCTTACTTAATCCCCCTAATCCCAGAAATGTCTCCAATACAAATAAACATGCATTATCACTGATTATTACTGTACATGGCTGTTTGGAATACTCCAATTGGTCAGTTGCTACATTCCAAGTTATGTTATTCCCAGATAACAGCAGCTGAAACTAATAATACAGGCTCATCGGGGTACATCCAGGTTAATCATCAGTGAATACATTCAGATACATATTTATATGCGTGTCTGTCAAGCTGCTGTTTTGACTATTTGGTGCCATCTTGTGACTAAATAACATACAGTTGAAGTCAGAATTATTAGCACCCCCCCCCCCCCCCCCACACACATGTTTACTTTTGTTCCCCAATTTCTGTTTAACGGAGAGAAGATTTTTCAACACATTTCTAAACTTAATAGTGTTTATTAATAACTTTATAAAACTGATTTATTTTATCTTTGTTATCATGACAGTAAATAATATTTTACTAGATATTTTTCACACTTCTACACAGCTTAAAATGACATTTAAATGCTTAAGTAGGTTAATTAGGTTAATAAGGCAGGTTATAGTTATTAGGCAAGTTATTGTATAACAATGGTTTGTTTTGTAGACAATCGAAAAAAAATATAGCTTAAAGGGGCTAATAATTTTGACCTTAAAATGGTTTTTAAAAAATTAAAACCTGCTTTTATTCTAGCCAAAATAAAACAAACAAGACTTTCTCCAGAAGAAAAAACATTATCAGACATACTGTGAAAATTTCCTTGCTCTGTTAAACATCATTTGGGAAATATTTAAAAAAGAAAAAAAAATCAAAGGGGGGCTAATAAATCTGACTTCAACTCTAGGCTAGTCTATGCTCCATTCAGTCATTTTCACATTAAGTCAGATTTAAATTTAATTAAACTTTTAATAAACTATTATGACTCAAAATTGTGTTTTGCGTAAGATTTTTACATTTTGTGGCAAGTAGCTATGTAAAAATCAAGATTATGTACATAACAGGCAGTTGTTTTTGTAGAATAAAGCCCTTCAGTCTTATACAACAGCACTATGCATTTGGCGCCATATTGTGACTGAATAATAAGTAGGTTAGTATATCCTTCATTCAGCCATTTTCCTTTCTCTCAGCTTTGCCTTTATTTAAAGAATTAATAAAATAAACTCCACTTTACATCAGGCTGCTGATAAGCCTGTCGGGTTTTTATTCTGTGATAACAACCGGCTGAATGTACTTTATGGCATACTTAACACAATACTTTTTTATTTTAACGATAATATAAGAGACTCCCCATGGTAAAATCTATGCTCTAATGTTATATGCTTACCAGAACACTATAAAAACATGGAATATTTTAGTAGTTTATCTATGTGCTTATAAAATCCCACTCCATAGACAACCGTGAAAGTTAGGTGTGCTAGCTTGCTTGTCACAAATTTAGCTCAACCACAGACATGTGATTCCTGTCATTGAGCTCAAGTGCTGCTTAATTGCTTTTTGATCACTCATTGTATCGGAAGCGTCAGCCATCCAACAGCTTGAGGCTGAGATAGCGAAAAACTATTGATTCTTTTTTGGAGAGGATCCAAAGAATAACAAAAGGAAATATATTTGAAAAGTTAGCAGAGGTGTATGGGGAAACACTTTTTTTGGATAAATGCCAGGCAATCAGATTTATTTGAAGAGTGTGGAAACAAGTAATTAAAACAAAACAGAGATATACAGTTGAAGTTGGAATTATTAAACCTCCAAAATTATTAGCCCCCCTGTTTATTTTTTTCCCCAATTTCTGTTTAACAGAGAGAAGATTTTTTTCAGCACATTTCTAAACATAATAGTTTTAATAACTCATTTCTAATCACTGATTTATTTTATCTTTGCCATGATGACAGTAAATAATATTTGACTAGCTATTTTTCAAGACACTTCTATACAGCTTAAAGTGACATTTAAAGGCTTAACTAGGTTCATTAGGCAGGTTAGGATAATTAGGCAAGTTATTGTATAACGATGGTTTGTTCTGTAGACAATCGAAAAAAGAATATAGCTTAAAGGGGCTAATAATTTTGACCTTAAAATAGTTTTTTAAAAATTAAAACCTGCTTTTATTCTAGTGGAAATAAAACAAAGAAGACTTTCTCCAGAAGAAAAAATATTATCAGACATACTGTGAAAATTTCCTTGCTCTGTTATACATAATTTGGGAAATATTTAAAAAAGAAAGAACAAAAATTCAAAGGGGGGCTAATAATTCTGACTTCAACTGTACATGTGTAAAATGCATCTAAACACCAAATAATACTGTAGCTACTGCTTTGTACAATAGGAGGCTATACTGTATATTTGATGTCAATCCCACACAGTTAGAGAAAACACTGTATACACATTCCCTAGAGCAGTGGTTCTCAAAGTGGGGGTCGGGACCCCCCGAGGGGTCGCGGGACAATGAAGGGGGGTCGCCTGGTGACTTCCAAAAATCTATTTATTTTTTATTAAACCATAAGAATGACCATATTTTATCCATAACCTTTAGAAGAGAAAAAATAGTTGTTTATAGTTACTATATACAATATAGTTACTAAAGTAGCTTATAGTTACTAGTTCAATTGGATTGCGACCCCTGGGGTAAAAACATTATATTAAAGACACAGCAATAGCGTCAGATGCAGCAGATTGATTTTATAACCCCAGGTTAAACTTTCTGGCACATTTACAGCACTGACATACATTAAAAAAAATTAAACTAAAAATAAACTTAGGTCTATTGGTGTATGTGCGCCATTGCATGCAAGGTTTCTGTATTTATAACCACCTCAGAGGATATTGGGGGTCGCGAGTCACTGGCATTGTTATTTTGGGGGTCGCAGGCTGAAAAGTTTGGGAACCCCTGCCCTAGAGGAGACTCTTAGATCCAAACATGTTATGTAATACTTTCATGTGAAATTGATCTGTTTAGACTGTGTGGATGAATTTATGTGTGGTAGCGTTGTTTTTAAAGCATACATGACCAAATTGGCCCACAGTTCTGTCGACAGATTATAAAATAATATTTCATTGAATAAATCATTTTAATTAACATTTTTTAAATATTTCCCAAATGATGTTTAACAGAGCAAGGATTTGTTTTTCACAGTATTTCTGATTTTTCACTTAAGCAATATATATTTTTTGATTGTTTACAGAACAAACCACTGTTATGATTTGCCTAATTAGTCTAACTTGCATAATTAAAGTTACGCCTTT
Organism: Danio kyathit; assembly: GCA_903798195.1. Taxonomy (NCBI): domain Eukaryota; kingdom Metazoa; phylum Chordata; class Actinopteri; order Cypriniformes; family Danionidae; genus Danio; species Danio kyathit. Next base: position 18,378,948 of record LR812536.1, on the reverse strand, counting down.
AAATTGCTTGATGATAACAGATTTTCCATTAACAAATTGTCATTACAATGAAAATGTGATAAAAAGCATGAATACATAAATGAAGAGGTAAATTGTTGTTTTAATGGATAAAAAGAATACAATTTTAGTCAGCACCAACAGCCTAGTGGTACTGTGCACTGACATATACTGTAGACAGGGCTTGACATTAACTTTTTTGATCACCAGCCACTGTGGCTAGTAGATTTCCAACATTACTAGCCACTCGCCATTTTCACTAGCCACACTTTTCTTGTTGGGAAAATATGTTTTATAAGCATAAATTTGACTGACATGCTAAAATGACTTGATTTAGATGTTGTGTTATGTCCACATGCCTTCTCATTCATTTCACTTCTTCTGTGTATCGTGTATGAGCTTGCTCAGTGTGCATGAGCAAATGGGTTGTGCCGCAATGCAATCAGTTTTTATTTCACAACTTTTCAGGGTTCAAAATTAAGGATTTATTAAATTTATCTCTGACCACACCAAATAAGTATTTCTTAGTCACAATCTTTTAATGTGTCAAAACATGGAAAATATAGCGGTATAGGGGCACTTTTTAATTCAACAAAACTTTTCTTTAAAAAAACATTACATTTAAAAAAAAAATATTATTGTCATGTATCTAAAATATGCACAGTAATCTGTCCTGGCTAAAAGTCCCAGATCACCAGTTAACTACACATAAACGGGGAGTAATCTCCTATTAAAGCAATGTTATTGTAAAAAAATATAATTAAACAGTATTAACAAAAATAACTGTAAGCAAAAGAAAGCAGGTAAAACATACCGTGTTTGATAATGAAAGGATGATCACGCGCACACGGTTAATATAGGCCTGTTAATAATCTGTTCAAAGAATAATTAAAATGAAAGCAGTGACTGCTGCTGCTTACAAAAGAATATGGGTATTTTTTTTATCTTGAGCTCTTAAAAGCAGCAAGACTGTGGGTGCACGATCATCGCTCTTTGTTTAGTCTATTTCAAAGGGAACTGATCGCACCAGTTGCGCTTCCTCTAGGAACTTTTTAACAGTCGCGCGCTCACAAAGCTTTGTGTTTTGTATTTGTGATGTTTGGGGGGCCAAAAACGAATTTCCACATGTGTGGACAATAAAGATTTCAATTCAATGCACATCACCTGTGCGCGCAAGTGATCATCCTCTCGTTTGGTATGTACCTGCTTTCTTTTGCTCGCGCGAATAGTTTTTTTTTTGTCAGCCGTGCTGCTTTTCGATTCTCAGATCACATTTCCACGAGTATTCGGCCATGCTTATTGTCGAACCCTGCTTTTAAGAAAACTATCATTTAAAAATGATTTCCAACCAGCCAAAGTGTCTAGTGGAGGTGTCTGTCTAACCCGCCAGAGCTGAAATCTACCCATATTTGGCGGGTTGGCACATGTTAATGTAAAGCCCTGACTGTAGCACTGACATGCTCACGCTGACCTGAGTTCGATTCCCGGCTTGAGGTCCTTTGCCGACCCTTCCCCTCTCTCTGCTCCCAATACTTTCCTGTCTGAAATCTCTACTGTCCTATCATATTAAAAGTGAAAACCCCTAAAAAACAATAAATAAAAAAAGAATACAATTTTAGAGTCAACATGATATTCAAATGAGATTTAGTTTAAAAGTTATTTGTCTTTTAAACTAAGTTACCATTTAGGTATACTCTCTAACAGTTTACTCTTAATTGTTTATGTCTTTCTTTTTTTCCATCATTGAATATCTCTTTCAAGAGACTCATTCAAATATGCTGCTTCATCCAGTAACATATAAAGTGTTCATGAGTTACTGAATCATTAATTCAAACTGAGATTTAAAAAAAAAACTGAACTGAAATGATCTAATTATACATGCACACACACACACACACACACACACACACACACACACACACACACACACACACACACACACACACACACACACACACACACACACACATATATATAACTAATTGCAGGAAACAACATTTTGGTGAAATCTCTGCTAAATTACTTTATTATTTTATTGCTGTTTTTGTTGTTGCTTTTTCAAGTTGTTTGCTTAGAATTGTAAGACAATCATGATATTAATTTTTTTTAAAGTGTGAAACTCAGTTTATCATGAAACTCAACAATATAATACCCCCTGCCCTTTTAGCAGTTATGAACTAACTACTTATTCTTATAAGTATGTTTTTAAGAGGGAATGCTTTTTCAAACAGCCTTTTAGACAAGGTAATATTATTAGCCCCCTTAAGCAATATATTTTTTAGATTGTCTACAGAACAAACCACTGTTATACAATGATTTGCCTAATTACCCTAACTAGACTAATTAATCTAGTTAAGCCTTTAAATTAAGCCGGTTTCCCCCACAGTCCAAAGACATGCGGTACAGGTGAATTGGGTAGGCTAAATTGTCCGTAGTGTATGAGTATGAATGTGTGTGTGTGGATATTTCCCAGAGATGGGTTGTGGCTGGAAGGGCATCCGCTGCGTAAAAAAAAAAACGTGCTGGATAAGTTGGCGGTTCATTCTGCTGTGGCGACCCCGAAATAATGAAGGGACTAAGCCGAAAAGAAAATGAATGAATGAATATCATGTACTGTCATCATGACAAAGATGAAAGAAATCAGTTATTAGAAATGAGTAATAAAACTATTAGGTTTAGATTGTGTTGAAAAAAATCTTCTTTCCATTAAACAGAAATTGGGGAAAAATATACAGGGGGCTAATAATTCAAAAGAGTTAATAATTCGGACTTCAACTATATATATATGAGCAATTCCATGCAAATGTCAACCTTGCCATGAAGAAAATTACGTTTTCACCAAAATACGGAAACCGTTTCAGGTTTTTTTGTGTAAGCAAGTATTTTACAGTACTTTACCAATACTCATAAATGTATCTGTCAATGTTTAAAACTATTATATTTAACTTTACCAAAATCACACAAGTGGCAATTTCACAGCTGTCACATCCATAACGGAAAGATGTCACATCCATAACGACACTTTTTACTCATACATGCAAAAATGTCAAATAAAATAAAATCAATCATTTTTGTTCTATAGTGAGCCGACTCATATCTGTTTGATGAACATTGTTTCTTTCGGGTCGTGCAGTTTAATTGACAGAATTTCTGCAAAGTATGTCGTATACTGTAAATGCCCAGACTTTTTTTGTCACATCCATAACGCATGTTTATTATCCTCATTTAAAGTATAAAAAATGTTTACAGATTGATATTTTTCTGCTTCCACAACTCTGTGGTCATTTGTTTTGGAAAATATAAACAGATGTTTCAATATAATGTTAGCATATACTTTCTGTGTGAATTTATGTTTTGAGTTTTTACTGCAAATGTCACATCCATAACGCTGGAATTGCTCATATATATATATATATATATATATATATATATATATATATATATATATATATATATATATATATACATACAAAAATGTCTTAGAAATTAAAATATAATTTTTGTTTTTACAATGACACAGACTGAACTACATTCACTGCAACTGTCATGTCATAATCTTTCATTTGATTTGCTGTGTGATGCTCCTTTAAGCAGCTGATGCTCTCTATGTTTCTGTGTCCACACTGGCAGATTTTCTATTCTTGTCCCATGCTGTCTTTCTTTGCTGAATATGCCCGTGGCACACATACATACAAAAATATTACTGTGTCCCTCTTTTACAGGGATAGCCACAGAGCACTCACTCATAATGGTAATCAACCTGACAGTAGCCTCCCAAAGCACAAAAGAGACCTTTGCGTCTACTGCATTCCACTTTCCTTCACTTAAATTTACACTTAAACACTTAAAGGGGCAATTTGGCCAAAAATAAAATTGTGTCATCATTTACTTTCCTAATGTCCTTTCAAGCATGTAATATGAAGATTTTTTTTAGAAACACTGGCAACTAAATAGTTTGGGTCAGGGTGTGAAATTCGGGGGAGCTCGGCTCCCCTAAATAAGGCAAGGGCTCCCCTGAAAACATGATTCATGAAATTTTGGGAGGTCTCAAATAATAGTCACAATGTGTTATTTTGACGTGCCGTTTCAGTATTGTGTGATGTGATCATGGATTATCATGTGAAAATATCATTCTTGCATGCATGGCGGCGATTTACATCTCACTTAAAAAAGAAAACTACACATGTTATTCTTGTTATGAGCATCAAGGTGTGGGGGCACTGAATAGCAAAGTCCAGTCATGTCAAATACTGTCAGCCAGATGTCATATGGACGTTGAGACATTCCTTATTCCTTTTCTGAAACTAATGATGTGACATTGTGTTTTGTTTTATTTGCTTCATACAGTAGGCCAATACAATGTTCTTTTTTTGAAACACCATGGCATTACTGTAAACATGCTGGACAATTAAGCTGAAAGAAGGGTAAACTTGACAAAAGGGAACCCCTTTCAATGGTGTTTCTTTAATTTTTGAATTTGAGATTATGTTTTACTGGAGTAATCCTATGTGTTTTATAGCCTGCCCTACATCATTGTGGCAAGGGACTCTCAAGACACCCCCCGTTAGAATGAGCTCCTCCAAAGGCTACGGTATAGTTCGAACATTGGTTTGGGTTCCCAATGGCTTCCATTGTAAAAGAAATACAATGGAAGAAAATGGTAACCAAAACTGTTAAAGGAATAGTTCACCTCAAATGAAATTTCTGTCATGTTCAAAATCTGTTTGAGTTTCTTTCTTATGTTAAACACAAAAGAAGATATTTTGAAAAATGATATAAATATATAACCATTGACTTCCATAGTATTTGCTTTTCTTACTATTGAAGTCAATGATTACAGCTTTCTTTAAACTATCTTCGTTCAACAGAATAAAGAAACTCAAACTGGTTTGGAAACACTTCAGGGTAAATTTGAATTTTGGGTGAATTATCCCTTCAAGTTTCCTGCATATTTAAAATGTCGTCTTTAGTGTTGAGCAGTTTAGAACAATATGAGAGTGAGTAAATGATAACAGATTTTTCATTTACAAAAATCTCATGACAAATGTCTAAGTAGAAGTTTTAAGTGAATAAAAAGTGACAAAAAGCATGAATACATAAATGAAGAGGTAAATCGTTATTTGGACGGATAAAATATCTGTCAAAAGAGTCAACATGATATTCAAATGAGATCTAGTTTAAAAGCCAACTGGCTTTTAAACTACATCTCATATGAATACCACGTTGGTGTACTCTATCTTTGCCCGTAAATGTTTATTTCTTTCTTTTTTCCATCACTGAATAACTCTTTCAAGAGATTCATTCAAAAATGCTGCTTCACTCAGTAACATGTCAAGGGTTTATGAGTTACTGAATCATTAATTCAAACTAAGATTATATAAAAAATATATTTATTTATATAATGAATATATAATGAATATAAAGAATTTAAATGATATAATTGAATGAATAAATATAATTATACCTATATATATATATATATATGAGCAATATCACACGAGTAGTATCACGAGTGTGATATTGCGTTTATACAACAGTTCTACGGCATAATCATGTGTATAAAAAAGAAAATCAAACACAGAGAGTCTCAAAACCCTTTTGTAAGAGGAACTACTTTCTTCTGCGATTCATTCACATCTGCAGCTGACCGTCAGAACAGCAGAAACCGTGGCTCATTCACTAACGTCACTTTAGAGCTAGTGTTTGAATGATTCTCTAGCGTAATGTATAAAGTGATGACAAAACAGGTGATTTTACTGACATTTTAAGATTATAAGGCTCTGTTAAACAGAAATTGGTGAAAAAAACAAACAGGGGGGCTAATAATTCAGGGGGACTAATAATTCTGACTTCAACTGTACAGTATATATATATATATATATATATATATATATATATATATATATATATATATATATATATATATATATATATATATATATATATAAACAAACTGATTGCAGGAAATAAAATTTTTAAAACTTTCTTTTTATTGTCGTTTTTGTTGTTGTTTGTTTAGAATTGTGGGACAATCATGATATTCACTTTTTTTTTTAAAGTGTGCATCTCAGTTTATCATGAAACTCAACCATATAATACCCCCTGCCCTTTTAGCAGTCGTGAACTAACTACTTATTCAAATTGTATGTTTTCAGGAGAGAATGTATTTTTGAACAGCCTTGTTTAGAGCCCAAATTAGTAAATATTCATTCATTCATTTTCTTTTTGGCTTATTCCCTTTATTAATCTGGGGTCGCCACAGCAAAAGGAACCGCCAACTTATCCAGCACATGTTTTACGCAGCGGATGCCCTTCCAGCCACAACCCATCACTGGGAAACACACACACTCATTCACACACTCATACACTACAGTCAATTTTAGCTTACCCAATTCACCTATATCGCATGTCTTTGGACTTGTGGGGCAACCTGGAGCACCTAGAGGAAACCCACGCGAACACGGGGAGAACTCCACACAGAAATGCCAACTGACCCAGCCGAGGCTCGAACCAGCAACCTCTTGCTATGAGGTGAACGTGCTACCCACTGTGCCACCCTTAAATTAATAAATAAAATATATATTTTTAAATAATAAAATCAAAATGTTTAGTGCAGTGCTTTGTCTTCAGTAACAATCTAGTGTATTTGTCCTATTCGTGCTCCTATTCGAAGAGGTATAACAACCAACAGATTAATAATAAATCTAACTAAATACTAGGTGGACTCCAGTCTTACAGATGAAGTCAAAATTATTAGCGTTCCTGTCATAAAAAAAAATAAAAAAAAAAATTTACAGAGCAAGGAATTTTTCACAGTATTTCCGATAATATTTTTTCTTCCAAATAATCCCTTTTGTGTTTTATTACGGCTGGAATAAAAGCAGTTTTTAATAAATAAAAAAAAAAAAATAGTTTAAGTCAATATTATTAGCCCCTTAAGAAATATTTTTTTCTCGATCGTCTACAGAACAAACCATTGTTATATAAAGACTTGCCTAATTATCCTAACCTGCCTAATTAACCTAGTTATGCCTTTAAATGCCACTTTAAGCTGAATACTAGTATCTTGAAAAATAGCTAGTCAAATATTATTTACTGTCATCATGGCAAAGATAAAATAAATCAGTTATTAGAAATGAGTTGTTAAAACTATAATGTTTACAAATGTGCTGAAAAAAATCTTCTTTCCTTTAAACAGAAAATGGGGGAAAAAATAAACAGGGGGGCTAATAATTCAGACTTCAACTGTATATCATAATCAGATTGTACCATCTTTTATGACTGACCTGTAAGAGCTGCTGCTTGAGTTTCTGTATCTCAGATAGGTTAAGTTCACTGAAGAGATCAGACACCGGGAGCATCTCTGTCTTCCTGCGATGGTAGTCTCCTTTTGGTCCATGTCCATTACACTCATTATTACACCGGTTGCTGTCCTCGTTGTTGGGACTGGACCCGGACGCAGATGTGCCGTTGGTCGCAGTCTCCTCTGCGAACTTCAGACCCTCCACGGCAGAGATGGCCAGGTGAGTGCTGGCTCCATAAACACTGTCCGTCAGGCTGAGATGATGAGCCAGCTCTTTTCTCAGATTGTTCTTCTGCTCTCGTTCGCTCTTCAGAGAATCCAACGCTTCCTCTAACTGGCCTTGGGAAATGTCTTTCAACCGTAAAGCATCTTCCAATTGACTATTGAGCAGCACCGTTTCTTCTTCAAGCACTTTGATTTCATGCTTTAGACCCTCATATTCCACCTGTGAGAAATAAATGAACACTCAACTGTGGAATATAATAATAATAATAATAATAATAATATTAATAATAATAATAATAAATGTTAATTATTTTATATACACAAAATTATATTAGGCTACATGCAAGGGTTTGTTTTGATGTTTCAAATAGTTTTGTGAGAACAAAATGCCAAAATATGAGTGAAAATAATGTTTCTTATGATTATTCTTCTAATGATTTTATAAGAAATAATTATTATTTGTAATTATTTAAATATGAATATGAACACGTGATCATACTAAAGTTGATTTGATTTTAAATCATCCAAACCCTGAGGACAAATGGGTAAAACCCAGGGTGCGAATTACAGGGGGGTTTAGGGGGGATTGACCCCCTAATTAATGCTTGATCCTCCCTGAAGGATGTCAAAACAAGATGTATGGGGGGTCAGTCCTTGTGAGAAATAGTTTAGGCTACATATAGCCTAAAAGTAAAGTGAAATTTCTGGACAGTTTGTATAGTCTGACCTACAGTAACCTCTGAAATAGCAAATCAGAGAATACTGTAGGTCAGAATACACTAAATATCACTCAAAACACTGAAAACTTAAACACGTTTTATTAATAAATTAGATGTAATTGATATAAATACATACATTTGATTCACTGAAGCTTGTATTACACAAACTAACATTATAGAAAAAGTTGACCCCCCTGATCGTCAATGTATAATTCACACCCTGGTAAAACTTAGTGGTATATAGTATAGTGCCAATATGAGGTTTAAATTGTCAATTATGTCAATTTCTAATCTATATTTGTCAGACAAAATATTTTGTGTATCACTGAATGGCATGTAATAAGTATTTTGTGTGAATCACAGTAAATTTATAATCACAGCTATGCAAAGTTATTTTGGTTGATACTGGAAGATTATTAACTATTATTGTGCTGTCAAAATCATTTAAAGTCATTAAAATTAAGTATAGCCATAAAATAAATATATAAATTATGTTTTGTTTTTTTCTTTTAATACCAAAAATGTACCAAAATTACATCTTTACATTTTCTAAGGATTGTATCTTTGAACAAAATAAAATAAAATAAATAAAATAAATGAATAAAAATAAAATAGAAAAACTAAATAAATAAAATAAATAAAAATAAATAAAAATAAAATAAACTAAATAAAAACTAAATAAAATAAAATAAAATAAGACATACTGTCACTAATTTCAACTAAATGTTTTCCTTTTTTAAAATCATGTAAAATAAACTGCGATTTTTACTTAACCTCTTAAGGCCCAAAGTGTTTTTTTACATGCATTTTTTATTTCTCTTTGTTATTTGGGCTTATTGGAACCTAATTAGAATAAAAACCTACGTACAGTATTATCTTTTGATATGATGTACTTTTAGAGAAAAATGATGTCCCTATATGTGGACTCGTGGTCCGAATTTACATAAAACACTTTTTCCCGAATTTTCTTTTATGCATATTTAACATAGAATTTTTTTTTGAACTATCAGACTATCACAGAGTAAAAACATTTTTTTCCCATTTCGGACAGTTAAAAATAGGGTTTGGGACATTTCATATGCTGCAAAACAAAAATATAAAACATTCAAAGTATTTTAAACAGCCACTTAAGAGCTAAAAATGTGGTGTCCACATATGTGGACACTCGGGCCCTAGGAGGTTAAAATATTTTTTTGGGTAAATTTAGATATGGCATAATCTTAAATGTTAACATCCCTTCCTTTCAAATCAACCCATGATGGTATAGCCCTCACTACCGAAATCTGCGCAAATGATATGTTAATGAAAATGCTGTTGATGGTGTGTGTTTACCTGATTCTGTTTGAGTGTTGACACCAGTTTCTGTAGAGTGATGTTCTCCTCCTCCAGCTCCGTGTAGTCCTGCAGAAGTCTGGCCTCTCTGAACTTATATTCTCTGATCTCCTCTCTCATCCTGCTTCTCTGCAGCTCTAACGTCTCATTATTCTGAAAGACACACAAAAGGACAACCCAGAAAAAAGTAAGCATGAGCCCATTGTAAAATTAATATGCAATATACAGTGGGGGAAATAAGTATTGAACACGTCACCATTTTTCTCAGAAAACATATTGCAGGTGCTGTTGAATTAAGATTTTCACCAGATGTTTGTAACAACCAAAGAAATCCATTTATGCAAAGAAAACAAATCTAATTAGTTTACAAATTAAGTTATGTGTAATAAAATGAAATGACACAGGGACACTACAGGTGAATTGGGTAGACTAAATTGTCCATAGTGTATGTGTGTGAATGAGGGTGTATGAGTGTTCCCCAGTGATGGGTTGCAGCTGCAAGGGCATCCTCTGCGTAAAACATATGCTGGATAAGTTGGCGGTTCATTCCGCTGTGGCGAACCCGGATTAATAAACAGACTAAGCCGAAAAGAAAATTAATGAATGAATGAATTCACCTATATCGCATGTCTTTGGACTTTCCGGAGAAAACCCACACGAACACGAGGAGAACATGCAAACACCACACAGAAACACCTACTGACCCAGATAAGGCTCGAACCAGCGACCTTCTTGCTGTGAGGCGCTATCCATTGCGCCACCCCCGCCTATTATTATTATTGGTATTATTATGGGAGGTGTTGTTAGAAAGCACACCAAAACAATGTATGTTCACATTGTGCTGTGTTGCACTAAACACAGTGATATGATAACTGATATGATCAAAATATAAAAAGCACCGAGTCAAACCCTGTGATGATACTGAGCATGTCCACACTTATACAGACAGGAACTCTGGATAACAAATTGCTTTCTGTCAGAGAAAACCCTCATGTCAGCACTTTTTTTCCTCACAGTCCAATCTATGTGAGAGAGTCGAAACAAAGGCTTCTTTAACAGCTGAAACAGAATGTGACAAGCGAGATGACAAAATCTGGTCTAAATCTCAATGCATCAGAGAAGGTATAGCAGTAATCTAACAATGATCCACAACGAGAGGCCAAAAGGTAACTCTTTATTGCTTTCCAACTATTCTATCCCAACGTTTGCGCAGCACTGGCAGTGTAGTGGTCTTTGAAAAGCTTTGAACTGTTCTTCAAGAGCAGTACGCTGGAAAAATCACAATTGCTGAAAGAAAGAGAAAACCCCCAGCGTTGCACAAAGCAGGCAGAACTGCTGATGAAGAGTCAAAGGTGTGGAATAGACATGGGAAGAGAGCCAAACTCAGGAGAAAACCTATAGTTGGTGCTGACTGGACCGTAAGACAGGCATGTTGCACAAGGCATATGTTTATATTCTGGATATTTATATAACCATGTGTTACCCTGTAGCACAAAATTAGTCCTAAGGATAATTTTTCACACATGAAAGCTGAATAAATAAGCCAATTTAGGAAAGGACAATATTTGAAAATGTTGAATCTGAGTGTCCAAAAAAAAAATCCAAATATTGAGAAAGTTCATTCATTCATTACAGTTATTAATGTCTACACATTCCCCAACCATCACAGTTATTAATGTCTACACCTTCCCCAACCCTGAACCCAACCATCACAGTTATTAACGTCTACACCTTCCCCAACCCTGAACCCAACTATTAACAGTGATTAACGTCTACACCTTCCCCAACCATCACAGTTATTAACGTCTACACCTTCCCCAACCATCACAGTTATTAACGTCTACACCTTTCCCAACCATCACAGTTATTAACGTCTACACCTTCCCCAACCATCAGTTATTAACATCTACACTTTCCCCAACCCTAGACCCAACCATCACAGTTATTACGTCTACACCTTCCCCAACCATCACAGTTATTAATGTCTACACCTTCCCCAACCATCACAGTTATTAACGTCTACACCTTCCCCAACCATCACAGTTATTAACGTCTACACCTTCCCCAACCATCACAGTTATTAACGTCTACACCTTCCCCAACCATCACAGTTATTAACCTCTACACCTTTCCCAACCATCACAGTTATTAACGTCTACACCAGGGATGGGCAAACCTGATCCTGGAGGGCCGGTATCCCTGCAGACTTTTGCTCCAACACTAGTCAAACACACCTGAACACACTAATCAGTGTCTTCAAGATCACTAGAAAGCTGCAGGCAGGTGTGTTTGATTAGGGTTGGAGCAAAATTCTTCAGGGACACCGGCCCTCCAGGATCAAGTTTGCCCATCCCTGGTCTACACCTTCCCCAACCCTGAACCCAACCATCACAGTTATTACGTCTACACCTTCCCACAACACAGTTATTAACGTCTACACATTCCCCAACCCTAAACCTAACCATCACAGTTATTAACGTCTACACCTTCCCCAACCATCACAGTTATTAACGTCTACACCTTCCCCAACCCTAAACCTAACCATTACAGTTATTAACGTCTACACCTTCCCCAACCATCACAGTTATTAACGTCTACACCTTCCCCAACCATCACAGTTATTAACGTCTACACCTTCCCCAACCATCACAGTTATTAACGTCTACACCTTCCCCAACCATCACAGTTATTAACGTCTACACATTCCCCAACCCTAGACCCAACCATCACAGTTAATAAGGTCTACACCTTCCCCAACCATCACAGTTATTAACGTCTACACCATCCCCAACCATCACAGTTATTAACGTCTACACCTTCCCCAACCATCACAGTTATTAACGTCTACACCTTCCCCAACCATCACAGTTATTAACGTCTACACCTTCCCCAACCATCACAGTTATTAATGTCTACACCTTCCCCAACCATCACAGTTAATAAGGTCTACACCTTCCCCAACCATCACAGTTATTAACGTCTACACCTTCCCCAACCATCACAGTTATTAACGTCTACACCTTCCCCAACCATCACAGTTAATAACGTCTACACATTCCCCAACCCTAGACCCAACCATCACAGTTAATAAGGTCTACACCTTCCCCAACCATCACAGTTATTAACGTCTACACCATCCCCAACCATCACAGTTATTAACGTCTACACCTTCCCCAACCATCACAGTTATTACGTCTACACCTTCCCACAACACAGTTATTAACGTCTACACATTCCCCAACCCTAAACCTAACCATCACAGTTATTACGTCTACACCTTCCCACAACACAGTTATTAACGTCTACACATTCCCCAACCCTAAACCTAACCATCACAGTTATTAACGTCTACACCTTCCCCAACCATCACAGTTATTAACGTCTACACCTTCCCCAACCCTAAACCTAACCATTACAGTTATTAACGTCTACACCTTCCCCAACCATCACAGTTATTAACGTCTACACCTTCCCCAACCATCACAGTTATTAACGTCTACACCTTCCCCAACCATCACAGTTATTAACGTCTACACCTTCCCCAACCATCACAGTTATTAACGTCTACACATTCCCCAACCCTAGACCCAACCATCACAGTTAATAAGGTCTACACCTTCCCCAACCATCACAGTTATTAACGTCTACACCATCCCCAACCATCACAGTTATTAACGTCTACACCTTCCCCAACCATCACAGTTATTAACGTCTACACCTTCCCCAACCATCACAGTTATTAACGTCTACACCTTCCCCAACCATCACAATTATTAACGTCTACACCTTCCCCAACCATCACAGTTATTAATGTCTACACCTTCCCCAACCATCACAGTTAATAAGGTCTACACCTTCCCCAACCATCACAGTTATTAACGTCTACACCTTCCCCAACCATCACAGTTATTAACGTCTACACCTTCCCCAACCATCACAGTTATTAACGTCTACACATTCCCCAACCCTAGACCCAACCATCACAGTTAATAAGGTCTACACCTTCCCCAACCATCACAGTTATTAACGTCTACACCATCCCCAACCATCACAGTTATTAACGTCTACACCTTCCCCAACCATCACAGTTATTAACGTCTACACCTTCCCCAACCATCACAGTTATTAACGTCTACACATTCCCCAACCCTAGATCCAACCATCACAGTTAATAAGGTCTACACCTTCCCCAACCATCACAGTTATTAACGTCTACACCATCCCCAACCATCACAGTTATTAACGTCTACACCTTCCCCAACCATCACAGTTATTAACGTCTACACCTTCCCCAACCATCACAGTTAATAACGTCTACACCTTCCCCAACCATCACAGTTATTAACGTCTACACCTTCCCCAACCATCAGTTATTAACATCTACACTTTCCCCAACCCTAGACCCAACCATCACAGTTATTACGTCTACACCTTCCCCAACCATCACAGTTATTAATGTCTACACCTTCCCCAACCATCCCAGTTATTAACGTCTACACATTCCCCAACCCTAAACCCAACTATCAGTTAATAACGTCTACACCTTCCCCAACCCTGAACCCTGAACCCAACCATCACAGTTATTAACATCTACACCTTCCCAACCTTCACAGTTATTAACGTCTTCACATTCCCCAACCCTGAACCCAACCATCACAGTTATTAATGTCTACACCTTCCCCAACCATCACAGTTATTAATGTCTACACCTTCCCCAACCATCACAGTTATTAACGTCTACACCTCCCCCAACCCTAAACCCAACTATCACAGTTTTTTAACAAACAGCCGCGAGTTGCGGAGGCTTTCATACTTGACACGTTCTTGGTAAGTATTTCCGCCATCTTGCCAAGAACATCTCAATGTAACACCTAGGATGGTTCAGTGGGATCTTGATAACTGCAAGTCACGCCTTTAACTTACTACAAGTTACGCCCCTTCATCTTATGCCCGTGTCTTGCAGTCCGCAGATAGATCCATTTAGGTTCTCTTAGTACCAAGTGAAAATTGTTTAAACATCCCAGTTTGCCTGAATACTGCTGCTATTTCCAAAGCTTTATGACCACAGTGTATCTTGTGATGGCTACTTCCAGCAGGAGAACACACTCACAATGCTCAAATCATCTCTAATTTCTTAAACTTGACAATGAGACATGTTTTTAGTTGTTTTGCTGTGTATTGCGATGTTAAACTGAAGTGTCTATGAATAAAAAATGTGTCCAGAAGCCATCTCATTCAAATCCAGCACTCATAACTGGAATAAAAGAATCAAACACTGATATGGCGTCACATATTTTGCTCATCCTGGCTGATGACCTTTTCATGAGCTGGGTTATTGATTACTGTATACAATACCGCAGCTTACCTAGAGGATGTGATGTCTCATTGCATATTTAAAGCATTGCTGTGCCAGTTCAAATGAGCTGTACATGCACCCTAGAGGATTACCGAACAATTATCTCCCAGTACAGCTCTATTGTAGCAGTGGTAATCATGGGCTTCACACAATTAGGGGTCAGGAGCAGTGCATGAGCCAGTACTAGAGCAAACCTAGCATGTGCCATGCCAAAAACTTCTACAATAATGCTGGTTAAAAGACTAAAATGATCCACCTACATCATGAAGTAGTCCAAGGCCAAAATTAGACTAGTGGCATCAAATGATGTTGCAAAAATAATGGCTGCCCCATAGCCTCCATAGGGGGGGGGGTGGGTGGGGGGTGGGGGTGGCTAATAATACTGACTTCAACTTTATATGGCTATAACTGTGCTAAAACCCCTTTATATCAGATTAACTGACATAAAATGTTCAATTTTAAGATTTCAAACTATATCACACTTTCAAACTCAAAACTCAAAACTCAAAACATCTGCTCAGACATTCTCAAACCAATAACAAGGTTGGTTCAGACAACAGTAAAATTGTTCCAAAATGACTTCTAAATCCCCTTTTGAATGATTTACTGATTAAGTGCGTATAACTTAGGCAGTTTTGCTTATTGAACATTTTTTCTTGTTTAACAGGTGTTTATGAAAACATACAAAAATAGAAACAAATTACAACATTTTATTTTCTGTGTAGCATACAATTTCACTGATTATATAAGCTACAGCTGAATAAAACCTATTAGTATCATTATAATCTACATTGTC
Source organism: Danio kyathit (assembly GCA_903798195.1). Lineage (NCBI taxonomy): Eukaryota > Metazoa > Chordata > Actinopteri > Cypriniformes > Danionidae > Danio > Danio kyathit. Next base: position 18,363,220 of record LR812536.1, on the reverse strand, counting down.
AGAGTACCTGAGTGCACTGTGGTAATTAAGCTCTTCTAAAATGATAGGTATGTGACCCCAGTGTGAAATTCTTGGTGAAACTCCCTGTCTCATAGGGCTACAGCGGCCGTGTGTGTGTGTACAGTGTGTCTTTGTGCCGACCTCAGGGCATTTCTCTTATGGTCCAGCTTAGCCACGGATTTGCCCCCTACAATGCACTATGGCGACAGTCTGTGACCCCGACACCAGTCACTGCTGACACACTACACATACAGACTGACTGCCCTCAAAATAACCTTTTGACCCAAGATGAAGTCCTCTAAAACAAATATTGCTTTTAGGAAGGACATACTAACATCCCTACTAATATATGTTTTATGTGTGCTTGTGCACTAAGGCTAAGCTAAATAGAAAACAATATGATTTTTATGATTTTATCGTAATCTTTTTCACTTTTTAAAGACAATTTTGCTAATTACTGAGGCACAATACAGTCAAACTAATGTCCATATTCAATAAAATATAGCCTTACAAGGTAACAAAACATACAAATAAAAACAAACAACAGACCATTTAGCTTAAAGTAGGGCTGCACAATATATATAACTTCAGCATCGATATCACACAAAGCAAATTATTCCAAAATAGATTAAAATAGATTAAATTAATTTATTAAAAAAGATTTTTTGAAATTGTTGCAAATTTATTAAAAATAAAAAACCTGAACAATCACATGTACATCAGTATTCACAGCCTTTGCTCAATACTTTGTTGATGCACCTTTGGCAGCAAGCACAGCCTCAAGTCTTTATGAATATGATGCCACAAGCTTAGCACACCTGTCTTTGGGAATTTTTGCCCATTCCTCTTTGCAGTACCTCTCAAGTTCTATCAGGTTGGATGGGAAGTGACGGTGTACAGCCATTTTTAGATCTCTCCTGAGATGTCCAATAGGATTTAGATTTGGGCTCTGGCTGGGCCACACAAGAACATTGACCAAGTTGTTGTGAATCCACTCCATTGATATTTTGGCGGTGTGCTTTAGGTCATTGTCCTGCTGAAAGATGAACTGTTGCCCCAGTCTGAGGTCAAGAGCACTCTGAAGCTCTACCATACAGGCCTGATTGGTGGATTGCTGCACAGATGGCTGTCCTTCTGTAAGATTCTCTTCTCTCCACAGAAGAACGCTGGAGCTCAGACAGAGTAACCATCAGGTTATTGATCATCTCCCTGACTAAGGCCCTTCTCCCCCGATCACTCAGATTAGATGGCCGGCCAGTTCTAGGAAGAGTCCTGGTGGTTCCAAACATCTTCCACTTACAGATGATGGAGGCCACTGTGCTCATTGGAACTTTCAGAGCAGCAGAAAACTCTGGGACCTTATATAGACAGGTGTATGCCTTTTCAAATCATGTCCAATCAACTGAATTTACCACAGGTGAACTTCAATTAAGCTGCTGAAACATCTCAAGAATGATCAGTGGAAACAGAACGTAACTGAGCTCAATTTAGAGCTTCACTGCAAAGTCTGTGAATACATAATGTACATGTGATTTTCAGGTTTTTTATTTTTAATAAATTTGCAACAATTTAAAAAAATCTTTTTTTACATTGTCATTATGGGGTATTGTGTGTAGAATTTTGAGGAAATAAATGAATTTAATCTATTTTGGAATAAGGCTGTAACATAAAAAAATGTGGAAAAAAGTGAAGCGCTATGAATACTTTCCAGATGCACTATATGCAAAGAAAACAAAACTAATTAGATTACAAATGAAGTTATGTGTAATAAAATGAAATGACACAGGGAAAAAGTATTGAACACATGAAGAAAGAGAGGTGTAGAAAGGCAGTGAAAGCCCAGACAGCAGCTGAAATCTCTCAGTAGTTCTTCAGCAACCCTCTGCCCTTCATCTTTTTATTTGTAAATTAATATTAGCTGCTTCACTCTAACATCTACATTACCAGATGATGAAGATGAAACGAGGATGGGAATTTCAGCAAGACAATGAGCCAAAACACAGCCAAGAAAACTCTCAAATGCTTTCGGAGAAAGAAAATCAAGCTGTAGAATGGCCCAGCCAATCACCTGACTTGAATCCATTAGAAAATACAAAATAAAGATCAGATTTGATAGACGAGACTCACAGAACCATCAAGATTTTTACACTCTGTTGAAGTCTTTGAAAAAAAAAAACACCTGAGCAATGAATGTGACTTCACTCTCCATATGAGAGGTGTCTTTAAGCTGCCATCATTAAAAAAGCCTTTTATTAAATATGTTTCATTAGTTCAGAACTTTCCTCTTGTGTTATTCCGTTGTTATTACACAACTAAGGAAATCCCAGAAAAAAACATGACGCGTTCAATACTTTTCCCCCCACTCTATTTGAATGAAGAACAACACACATCTCACCTCTCTGAGTTCCTGCATTAGGGCGCTGAGGTGTTCGGTCTCTGCTTGGGCGTTGGAGGCCGCGGAGCTGCTCACTTTGAGCTGGGATTGAAGGTCGACCAGACGTCCCATGTAATAGGCTTCTTTAGAGGCCGACTCCTGCAGCAGCGTCTCTTCATTTGTCTCCCCATCCTCGGCTACTTTACGCTGGTTGGTGTATGCCTGACCAAACGCCTGCAGGAAAATTAAAGACAGAGAGAAGAAGAAAAACAACATTTAAAAAGAGTACATAAAAGATACAGTACAACCGGCTCACCGGCCACTTTATTAGGCACACCTGTCCAGCTGCAAAAAATTCTAATCAGCCAATCACATGGCAGCAACTTAATGCATTTAGGCATGTAGACATGGTCAAGACAATCTGCCGCAGTTCAAACCGAGCATCAGAATGGGGAAGAAAGGTGATTTAAGTGACTTTGAACGTGGTATGGTTGTTGGTGCCAAACGGGCTGGTCTGAGTATTTCAGAAACTGCTGATCTACTGGGATTTTCTCACACAACCATCTCTAGGGTTTACAGAGAATGGTCTGAAAAAGAGAAAATATCCAGTGAGTGGCAGTTTTGTGGGTGCAAATGCCTTGTTGATGCCAGAGGTCAGAGGAGAATGGCCAGACTGGCTTGAGCTGATAGAAAGGCAACAATAACTCAAATAACCACTCATTACAACTGAGGTATGCAGAAGAGCATCTCTGAACGCACAACACGTTGATCCTTGAGGCGGATGGGCTACAGCAGCAGAAGACCACACTGAGTGCCACTCCTTTCAGCTAAGAACAGGAAACTGAAACTACAATTCGCACAGGCTCACCAAAATTGGACAATAGAAGATTGGAAAAATGTTGCCTGGTCTGATGAGTCTCAATTTCTGCTGCGACATTCGAGTGGCAGGGTAAGAATTTGGCTTCAACAACACAAAAGCATGGATCCATTCTGCCTTGTATCAACGGTTCAGGCCAGTGGTGGTGTAATGGTATGGGGGATATTTTCTTGGCACACTTTAGTGCCAATTGAGCATCGTGTCAACGCCACAGCCTACCTGAGTATTGTTGTTGACCATGTCCATTCCTTTATGACCACAGTGTACCCATCTTATGATGGCTACTTCCAGCAGGATAACGCACCATGTCATAAAACGTGAATGAACTCAGACTGGTTTCTTGAACATGATCCTGAGTACACTATATTCAAATGGCCTCCACAGTCACCAGATCTCAATCCAATAGATTGGGATGTGGTGGAACGGGAGATTCACATCATGGATGTGCAGCTGACAAATCTGCAGCAACTGCGTGATGCTATCATGTCAATATGGACCAAAATCTCTGAGGAATATTTCCAGTACCTTGTGGAATCTATGCCACGAAGGATTAAGGCAGTTCAAAAAGCAAAAGAAAATCCAACCCAGTACTAGTAAGATGTACCTAATAAAGTGGCCGGTGAGTGTATATAACAAGTGCCGTTTTTGCAGTATGTGTAGTGTTTTTTAAAATGTAGTGGTTGGTAAGTAATAAATCAAGTACTAAAACAAGACAAAAAAAATATGTCTACATAAAAGATAAGTATAGTTACTGTACAACTATAATACAAGTGGTGTTTTTGAAGAATGTGTAGTGTTATTTAAAATCTAGGGGTCAGTAAGTAATAAATTAAGTATAAAGACAAGAACTTGTCACCACATACCAGCAGTTTTACAACCAAATTTATCCACAACAGGTCTAAACCAGCAGAGCTACCAGAACAAAAACACATTCAGCAAATTCTAGTTTAATAATTGGTTGTTTACTAAATTTATCTGATACATTTTTGAAGATAATTGATTTAATTGAAGACTGATTTAATTTTTGTACATAATGGCCCAGCTTCACAAACAGGGCTTAGCTTAAGCCAGGACTAGACCTTAGTTAAATTAGGCTATTTAAGCCACATTTTTAAAAACAGCCTTAAAAAATAGATTATTAGTGTGCACCTGTAGACAAAAAATGACACTGACATATTTTAAGACATCTCACTGCAAGTTATTTTCAGTTGAAACAGCTCAAACATGCAATTTAATCCATGACTAGCCTTAAACCTTGTTTGTGAAACCGGGGGAATGAGTGTGTAAATATACACTAAAAAGGCACAGTTCCACACAATTCATTTATGTTGTCCCAACACAAATCGATTAAGTTAACGTAACAAATGTAAGTGGAATGAACATAAAACAATTAAGTTATCCCCAATAACCTCAAGAAGTGTGTTGTTTCAGCTCATTTTTAAAAAGTAGCTTGAACAAGCAGCAAAATTTATTTTTTGAATGTAGCAGCAAGCGACTCTTTATTTATCTCTGTATGCTTTGTTTAAAAATAGTGCACATTATCCAATTAGCTTCATGCTAGTATTTCATTTATAAACTTCTATCTGAAAGCTCTTCAAAAACTTAGCATAGCTTAAACATAGACTCATTGCATTAACATAACTTTGCCCAATGACATACCCATTTATCCCAAATTTTCAAGATATTAGCACATTTACGGATAGTGCCGATAGCAAGTGTCAGGAAAGATTAAGTGGCTCGCTTGACTAGACAAATATGTTAAATGGCAGCCAATAAACACACCAATAACGTGATCTGATCTGACATAAAATGACATGGCATTATTATTCCTTGTGCATGTTTCACTCATCAATCATCACTCAAAAAACATCAACAAGATACGTTACCCCTAGATAGTACAATATAGTAGTGTTTGTTTTTTGAATTCAAAGAATGCATCCTGGTGAAGTAGGCCCATACTTTTCAGCATCATCCACCTGTCCAGGCAAAGTGCTGTACTTCAAGGTAACCGAGATAATATTTCAGCCTCTCATTCTGATCAATAGAAACAGTGTTTTGATTCCCCTGACACAGGTTTTCACGCCATGCAGATCCGGCGTTTCAGAACTTAAGCATCCTGTCTTGATTGGAAGATATTAGATGGTAAACAGGAGCCCGGGTGAGCAGTCTGACTTATTTTAAAGGTCTAATACAACAGGTTTACATCCATCCAAGGTAAAAAAAACACATCTGTTTCCTCATAACATGAAATTCAGTTTCATCTCTTCATTTTTTTCTGAAACAGATTGTTTAATAATCTGGTTTCTAAAACTCCTCCTTTTTGAGAGTTTGCTCTGCTCTGATTGGTCAGATGGCTGGCCCAGTCTGTTTTTATTGACCGTTTACAGTGTGTGTCAGAAATGAAACATGTAGTACATAACCCAATCTGAATTTCATCTACAGAGACTTCCATAACACTTATAAACACGGTTAAATGAACAATGAGTACGTTTACATGGACACCAATAATACGATTTTAATCCGATTAAGACAATACTCTGATTAAGAGTCTACCATGAAAACAGCGATTTTGATTACGTTAATCTGATTAACTTCATAATCGAACTAAACAGAAATCGAATTAAGACATGTGGAGTATGCCGATTTTAGTGGCATTATTGAACTGCAGTACAGACATGTAAACACCACAATCAATCTATTACCGCTGTACAGGATTTTCACCGCATTTTGCGACAAGATAGTTTGTGTACACACGGCTGTTTGCCACTATTCTCTGCACCTACCGAGTCAGTGAAGTACCACAGACACCTGCATTACGAAATGCATTGTTTTTTTTCCCATACGGCGTGCGGTATCAAATTCCATTAAAACAACACACTTCCAGCAGTTCATACTCGCATCCAATATCTCGCTTGTCACATGAAATGTTCCTGAATGGAAGTGCCAAACTGCAGTCAAAGTCTACAAATTTAAAAAAATGAAACACCCGAAATTACATATAACTCCGGAGGAAACGTGGATAGCGTGATGACACAATGACGTTAATCAAATTATGTGCTATAACATGTAAAATGGGATCATGAAAGGGACATTCAAAAAGCAACTCTAAAGACCTTACTCATATTATTGTCTTATTCAGATTAACGCAAATAATTTGATTACTGTTGTCCATGTAAACTTAGTCAATGTCTGGCTTAGGGTTTCCTACAACAGGTTTACAACAATCCAATGTAAGAAAAAACTAAACAAAACACCTAAAAGTTTCTCATAACCTAAATTGCACCATCATCTAATTCTTTTCGAAACAGCTTGTTCAAGAATCTGGGTGAAGTTGCACTGTTTTTGCTTAAAGTGGAACTTAAAGTCTAGAGACTAGAGGCTTAGCAACTAATAGCTAGTTTGTAATTAAATTGTTCTTACTTCACTTGCACCATACCCAGCAAGCATTTTTTTGTTTTTAAAAGATGTCTAATAGATGTCTTATAGACATGTAAACAGTCCTTTTGGCTAAAACAGGGCTAAATTTGGGCTGTCAGTAAAAACCAAATAGATGTATAAAAATAGGCCAAAACTAGACTAGTCGTCAAATAAACAGAAATGAATGACGACACATATAAAGTCTGTCTAATCTGTCTATTTGACGACTAGTCTAGTTTTGGGCTATTCTTAGATGTCTATTAGATTAGACTAGATAGTAGTCCTATTAAATGACGTGATAAGAAGTCTTTTAATGGTCAAGCTGCTTTAAAATTCTGCATTTATTTAAGTTGCTCCAAAAAAACCACAAGATATTGTGAGCACAACTGTCCAGTGAAAATTAAATGACAAGCTACATTTTTAAAGTAGGCTACATTACAGTCAGTCATAAAAACAGACAATGTACATACCTGTACGCAAAATAGACATTAATTATCAAAACATTCATTAATTTTCCATCGGCTTAGTGCCTTATTTATCAGGGGTCGCCACAGCGGAATGAACCGCCAACTATTCAGTATATGTTTTACGCAGCAAAACACCCATACGCTCATTCACACACACACACACACACACACACACACACACACACACACACACACACACACACACACACACACACACACACACTACGGCCAATTTAGTTTATCCAATTCACCTATATCGCATGTCTTTGGACTGTGGGTGAAACCGGAGAACCCAGAGGAAACCCACGCGAACACGAAGAGAACATGCAAATTCCACACAGAAATGTCAACTGGCACTATGTGGTTTTATTTGTACTTCTTATTTTATAAACTTTTACAAACTTGTATTTTATTTTATTTTTTATAATAATATTTCAGGGGCAACCCAGTGGCGCAGTAGGTAGTGCTGTTGCCTCACAGCAAGAACGTCGCTGGGTCGCAGGTTCGAACCTCAGCTGGGCTGGGTCAGTTGGCGTTTCTGTGTGGAGTTTGCATGTTCTCCCTGGGTTCGCGTGGGTTTCCTCCGGGTGCTCCGGTTTCCCCCACAGTCCAAAGACATGCAGTACAGGTGAATTGGGTAAGCTAAATTGTCCATAGTGTATGAGTGTGAATGTGTGTGTGGAAGTTCCCAGAGATGGGTTGCGGCTGGAAGGGCATCCGCTGCGTAAAATCGTGCTGGATAAGTTGGCGGTTCATTCCGCTGTGGCGACCCCGCAAGGGACAAAGCCGACAAGAAAATGAATGAATGAATGAATAATATTTCATGTAATTTATATATATAGTCGTGCAATATTCTGCAATATCAGAACTCATACAGCCTCCTCACCCTTCTGTATTACTCTGCCCACATAAAGTAACAGCAGATTAATAAACTCACAGTCTGAAAAATATTGCAGCTGCTGGACAACATAGTGTACTTTTGAGACTTTTTTAGTTGAGAATGTAGTTGTTTAGAATGCAACTATGCAGTTTATTTAAAGGATAGTGCCTATTTTAAAATATTTATCATTTCTGAGATACAGCAAAGACGGTTGACGTTTTCCATCCACAAGATGGCGACGGGACCGAATAATAAGCCCTTAGAGAAGAAAAGGTTGGCATATTTTTTAAACTGATCAATCTGATCTATTTTCGGCTGATCAAAACATTGGTGAGTGACATCCTATGTCGATCTCTCTGTTTTATGTTGCAGTGCTGTATTTATACCATAGTAATTGTGGTGTATTGATTGTGAAATGGGACTCACTCATAGCAACAGAGAAATACTAAGAAATGTCTCTAGACTGATGGCATTTTATGCTGTTCAGCTTTATAATCTTAAAATGTGAGCAAAATCACCTGTTTTGTCATCATTTTAGACATTACGCTAGAGAATCATTCAAATACTAGCTCTAAAAGTGACGTTGGTGAATTAGTAACGGTTTCTGCTGTTCTGACGGTTAGCTGCAGATGTGAATGAATAGCAGAAGAAAGTAGTTCCTCATACAAAGGGATTTGATTTTCTTTTTTATATACACCTATCCTGTTGAATTGTATAAACGCAATATCACACTCGTAGCAGTGCAATATGACTGTATATCATCACTGGTATATATATATATAGTCACCTTGGAATTATAAGATTTTATCTGCGTTCTGAATGATTTTGAGATATTGAGCATCAAAGTTTTTGCATTCCATATAGTAAAACAGTATGTGTGTAACATTTGTTTTTAAACAAAAAGTCTTAAAATGTACAACTAAAAAAAAAAAAAAAAATCCATAATGTAAATAAGTTGTCATTTAATAAGAATATGTCAATAACTCAATTTAGACAAAAATGTCAGACAGAACCATATAATTCTAATGTGACGATATATGAAGTCAGAATTATTACCCCCCTGAATTATTAGCTCTCCTTATTACCCACGTGAACACGAAGAGAACATGCCTTATTAGCATCTCATAGTGCCAGTTGGCATTTCTGTGTGGAATTTGCATGTTCTCTTCGTGTTCGCGTGGGTTTCCTCTGGGTTCTCCGGTTTCACCCACAGTCCAAAGACATGCAATATAGGTGAATTGGATAAACTAAATTGGCCGTAGTGAGAGGAGAGCTAATAAGGACATGCAAATTCCACACAGAAATGCCAACTGGTCTAGTCCCGTCTCGAACCAGCAACCTTCTTGCTGATTGAAAGGACTGAGAAAAGTTTCTGAATTTCAGCTCCATAGTCTTTCTTAACAGGTATATAAACAATACAATCGGTCCTATACTGTATCATATCAAGTCTGAATGTTTATCCTTCATATATGTATTTGTTTTCACAGTGTCGACAACAGCATCTTCCCAACATGTCAACAATACACACCAATCTCTTCCAGGCTTCATACATGAAAGGTATTACTCAAAAGACATTACCGGGGCACTTTCAAAAATAGTAATCAATAATGCACATCACTGACCATAATAATGCTGGTGGTACATGCTCCTAATACCCTGAGCATTACGAGCAACGTATAACTGGGATGAGCACCAGCAGAAATGTCCCATCAAAAGAGAAAATCAATTGGAGATGCACTAAAATGAGGAAGAGATATGTATATGGACGGGGGGAAATCAATTGGAGTGCTCATAGATGGCACCTTGCAGCAAATCTAACTGAAAAGAGGAGGTGGTTAAAAAGTTGCTGATGTGGATAAGGAAAATGTCAAATACTGGAGTTACTTTCCAAGCACTGAATCTATTTCAGTCAGAAGTAACTTGTGAAAGACATATTTCAACAAATACAAAGATATTAGGTATTAGAAACTTGAATATTAGGTATTTTTAATTATTTGTATAGTCATTTATACAAAATATTTTTAATATTTATTTCTAAATATGTTATAACAAAACATTAAAACATAAAAATTACAATAAAATAAAATTAAATATAAAATAAATAATTGATCAAATAAAGTCTTGAATGTTTTGTTGACAGAAATCTTTATTACTGTAATCCAATCAGATTCAAAAAAATTTATTTTAGTGCTGGGCAAAAACTAATTGAATTCAAAATAAAACTTTGTTTTGGCCTAATTTAAGTGCATGTACTGTATATAAATACAAATACACACATGCATGAAAATACTTGAGAAAATTATATACAGTGGGTGACACTTCAAAAAGACCATTATTGCCGCGTGTGACGCAAGGGATTAAGAACATGTTTTTAGGTGCGACAATGCTGCCAGGCATAGACATTGTAGCCTGCAGTGAGACAAATTAGACAGACTTTAAAATGGTTACACCGTGCATAAGTGAGTACAAAGCTCTTTTCCGTTATGAAAACATTTATTTGTTCAGAATGAGACACATTTGATTAGCTTTTATTACCCTGTGTTGTCAGATGCCATTACAATCTGTGTTTAATTAATTTATTTCTTTGGATATTTCGGGATTTTTTCATATTCTAAATAAAACTAAAGGATTTTAAAAAAATCAAACATTCTTTTTTTTTTTTTTTACCCCAATGCAATTTAATAGGGCACTATAAAGGCTATAAAGAACTTCTTATATTTGCAGCTTATGGGCTATGCTTCTCACCATGTATTGTAGACATCTTTTCTAAAACATACAGTATAGTGTAAAAGCATGTTTATTACTAAGCAAACCAAAACAACCAAACAAAATTATGTTTTAATTAAACACATCACATCACATACAGTACCTTTGCATAAGGTGCACATACAGTACCGTCCTATCTAGTATTGTGAAAAGGCAAAGCTAAAAAATCGCGTGTTGATGTTTTAGCTGATGAAGTCTATGGTTAAAGCGCCACCCAGCCGTCAAAATCTGTAGGCGCATTTACTGGCGCGGCAGTGGCGGTGAGTGTGGCAGCAGAGGGAACATATTTAAGTGTTAACATCTGTTTAATAACAATACAAATTATATCTAAATTTAAATATTTATGTAACAAAATTGCTTTGTATAATTTGGTTTCTATGCATGTGTGTGTGTGTATCACATGAACAATACATAATAAATATAACACACACATATATTATATCAAAACAAAATTTGATTTTGGGTGCAGTCAATTGCGATTAATCTTTGCCCAGCACTAGTTTATTTTTAAAATACATACAATTAGCTGTATTTTGTATGCATAAATATTAAAAGAATACACCTAAACACACAAAAAGGTGTCATCACAGGCGGTTCATTCCGCTGTGGCAAACCCCTGATAAATAAGGGACTAAGCTGAAGGAATTGAATGAGTTGTAATCACATACACTTTTTTTATTAGCAGATATAATCTACATGTTATAGTCTAAACATCTAGTGCATTGTATTTTGATAGCCTTTTGAATTGGATCAGTTTGAATATTGCCTGTTGTGACCACAAACCATTTATCACACTTGCCCTTTCAATGAACATGAATAATGAAGATATTCCTACTCCTTGAATGTTTTATTATAGTCAGGAAGTTGATTTATGATGCACTTTGTAGTATATTTGTGGCAATCCTCAAGTTCTATTCAATATTTGGGTTTCAGTGATCAACAGCTCACTGCCAATAGATAAATAGTGAATAATGACCAACATTTAAGTCTGTTTCTTACACAAAACCAATGTACTGTACAGCTTCAAAAGACTTATTTAATTACAATTTATTATTAAATCTTCATCTGTTTCATTTTTTCTGTTGAACATAAAATCAGATATTTTACGCTCAAAAAATGCTTTTCTTACTTTGATTTTTTTGTCTTGTTTCTAGTCCATATATCTAAAAATTTTAAAATCAAGCAAAACAAATGGTCTTGTTTTAGGAAATAATATGTTAAAATGAAGTGAGTTTTTCCTTAAAACAAGCTAAATAATCTGCCAATGGGGTAAGCAAAATAATTTTATTAATAACAAGCTTATTTTGCTTACCCCATTTGCAGACTATTTTGCTGGTTTTAAGCAAAAACCTACTTTAATTTGGCATATTATTTCTTAAAACAAGACAAAAATTTTTTTGCTTGTCTATAAATTGCCTCTTGACTTAAGAATTTCTAGATATTTGGACTAGAAACAAGACCTTTGCAGTGTGCTGGTTACTGCATGTCTGATTATGTAATAGCTACGACAACATTCTTCAAAATATCTTCTTTGTGTTCAAAAGAAAAAAGAAACTAAAACAGTTTTAGAATAAATAGAGGGTGAGTTAATGATTACAAAATGTAAACTGTAAAATGTACATTTTAGGTGAACTACCCCTTTAAAACTGGTTTTAGAGGTATGGTTTACTCAAAACGGAAAAGAAAGTACAACAGAAAGCAGCATTTTCATTTTGGGTGAACTATCCCTTTAAAGCTTACAGTTTTTCCACTTGTTAAAGAGATAGTTCACACAAAAATTTCAACTCACTCTGTTTACTCATCCTTCACTTGTTCCACACCTGTTTGAGTTTCTTTCTTCCGTTGAACACAAAAAAAGATGTTTTGAAGAAAGTTGGAAACCATTGACGTCCATACTAGTTGTTTTTAAAGCCAATTAATAAAAGCCAATAGTTAAATTTGTTTTCAGATTTTTCTCAAAATATTTTCTTCAATGTTAGAAAGAAACTCATAAAGGTAAATTACATTTTTTGGAGAACTATCCCTCCCTATAAATTGTGACGTACTGTATGTAAAACAGTTTTCGGGTCCAAGCCTCAACTCATTTCAAATTGAGAAAGCTTTCTCAATATTTATGATCATTGTATAGTCATAAGACACATTAAAGCAATACAAAATTATACAGACACCAATAATTTAACAACATATAAAAGATGAATCACTGTCTGACCATCATGATTTGGCATAGTTATAATAAACATCATCAATCTCGATTTCCAATGCTATTACAGCACACTGTGAGCCTATATTACTGCCATTTGTTGTTCGCTTTTTTGGCATCTGATAAAGTGTTTGGACCCGGAAACTGTTTTGTGATGTCAGACTTAATAAGGATTTTTCTTTTTCGTTCCTTTTAATAGCTGAACTCTGGGGAGAAGCCACAAAAGCAAGCAGATTCTCTGCTGTGATTAATTCAGCGACAGAAGTGTGAATAAGCCCTCATTGTGATTTAAAATGAAGGCCTTTCGGTGTCCCAGAATCCCTGCTGAAGGTCCTGTGCCTCGCAGCTGCGCTCTGAGTGAAAACAAGAGACTGAGAGACGTACAGGACTCGCGTATGGGATGTTTCTCTGGATCTGTGCTGCATAATGTAGGAGGGCAGATGGTTTGGGGAGAAAGTGGGTCCGCAAAGCCGACTTTCTCCATCTGGACCCTGCTTTTTTGGAGCAGGCTGGTCACAGTTACATTATGATTTCCACTCGATAACTAGTCTCTAAACTACAGTCGTCTTCTGAAAGAGACGTTTTTGTAAAGGTTAGAAAATGACTACAATTTTAGCATCTTTGAGCTACAAATGTGAATGAAACATGAAAAATTAAAAACTAAAACATTTTTATAGGCTATGTGGTTTTATTTGTACTTCTTATTTTATAAACTTTTACAAACTTTTATTTTATTTTATTTTTTATAATAATATTTCATGTAATTTATATATATAGCCGTGCAATATTCTGCAATATCAGAACTCATACAGCCTCCTCACCCTTCTGTATTACTCAGCCCACATAGAGTAACAGCAGATTAATAAACTCACAGTCTGACAAATAATGCAGCTGCTGGACAACATAGTGTACTTTTGAGGCTTTTTTAGTTGAGAATGTAGTTGTTTAGAATGCAACTTTGCAGTTTATTTATAAGGATAGTGCCTGTTTTAAAATCTTTATAATTTCTGAGATACAGCAAAGACGGTTGACGTTTTCCATCCACAAGATGGCGACGGAACCGAATAATAAGCCCTTAGAGAAGAAAAGGTCGGCATATTTTTTAAACTGATCAATCTGATCTATTTTCGGCTGATCAAAACATTATAAAATTGGTGGGTGACATTCTAAGTCGATCTCTCTTTTTTATGTTGCAGTGTATTTATACCATAGTAATTGTGGTGTATTGATTGTGAAATGGGACTCACTCATTGCAACAGAGAAATACTGGGAAATGTCTCTAGACTGATGGCATTTTATGCTGTTCAGCCTTATAATCTTAAAATGTGAGCAAAATCACCTGTTTTGTCATCACTTTAGACATTACGCTAAAGAATCATTCAAACACTCTCTCTCTCTCTCTCTCTCTCTCTCTCTCTCTCTCTCTCTCTCTCTCTCTATATATATATATATATATATATATATATAAATTCTTTGGTAAATAAAAACATGAATTATAATATGATTATCTTATACAACTAAATAATAACACTAAAATAACTGGATATGCAATTTAATATGCAATTTTTGATCATATTAATATTTTGAATATGTCAGTAATTAGCTATGCAAATAAGAATGATAAATTATATATTGAAATTATATCTAGTTCATTTTAAATTAAGAATGATTAAAATTTTATTTATAAGACTTTCATAAAATGTATTAATAAATATTCAAATTAATATTAGTGCTGGGCAAAGATCAATTGCAATTAATCACATCCAAAATAAAAGTGATATATATATCATCACCTTGGAATTATAAGGTTTTATCTGTGTTCTGAATGATTTCGAGATATTGAGCATCAAAGTTTTTGCATTCCATATAAAACAGTATGTGTGTACCATTTGTTTTTAAACAAAAAGTCTTAAAATGTACAACTAAAACAAATTAAAAAAACATTCCATAAAGTAAATAAGTTGTCATTTAATAAGAATATGTCAATAACTCAATTTAGACAAAAATGTCAGATAGAACCTTCTAATTCTAAAGTGACGATATATGAAGTCAGAATTATTAGCCCCCCTGAATTATTAGCCCTCCTGTTTATTGTTTCCCCATTTTCTGTTTAACGGAGAGAAGATTTTTTTCAACACATTTCTAAACATAATAGTTTTAATAACTCATTTCTAATAACTGATTTATTTTATCTTTGCCATGATGACAGTAAATAATATTTTACTAGATATTTTTCAAGACACTTCTAAACAGCTTAAAGTGACATTTAAAGGCTTAACTAGGTTAATTAAGTTAACTAGGCAGGTTAGAGTAGTTAGGCAAGTTATTGTATATCGATGGTTTGTTCTGTAGACTATAGAAATAAAATATAGCTTAAATGGGCTAATAATTTTGTCAGAAATTAAATATAATTAAAAAGGCAATTAAAATATATATGTATTTTATAAAAAGTAAAAACTAAAAACAGATATTAAAATATACGTGTGAATATTTTATCTATTTAAAAATGTCACTGACTGCTTGTAAGTCAGATAGCCTTAATAGCATATTTTGGTTTTAATTTACATGCAAGCATCACTGTAATTACACCTGGTAACTAATCACACGCTTTGGTTACAATGACAGGAAGCATCTGAAAACACAAGTGTCATCACCAACAGCTGTGATAACAGTAAACACCCCTTTGTGCAAACATTCGTGTCAATTCACCTCTGTCATGTGAACATACGTGTGCATGAAAAGCAGAAAGAAAAACAAAAGGCAGAGAGAAAGCGGGGGCTCATCAGTCAGTGCTGTCAGTGATTTGTTCCAGACAGCAGTCTGTTCTCAACAGCTGCCAGCACAATCCACAAAATCCTGCTTATTTACACTCAAAACTGCCATCCTTCATTCATCTGTCTCAGACATCCAAGGCTATCGGTGATTTGTGTGCTATGAAATGCTATGGTATCAGTTCAAATTGCAAGAGCATTTTGTATATTAGTCTGTATGCACTGCAGTCTCTAATGTACAGGGTTTTCATATATACAGTATATGAAATATGTGGAAACTCAACTCTTGTAATGTTGAGAGAGTTATTCTTGAAAGTATTTTATCCTTTTCCTTTATTTGTTTTCTTCACTGTTTATAAAAAAACAAGAATCGTCTTCAAGACATTGTTAATTTGTGCTCAAAATTGTGGGAGTTCGCCTGCAAAGTCTTGCATCCTATTATGAACAGCAGGTGTTGAGAATGGCATATAAAATAATAGGAGATAGCACACACCATTTAAGCAAATATTTTGAGTGGAGGCGGCATTTAAAGGACAATAAGATGTTCCACAAATCGCTATAAATTTACTTTTATGACTCCAGCAATTCGTAATAAATGTAGCTGATCGATGGATTATAATTAGCATTTTATTTATTTTTAACTATTATTTTTATTATATTTTATTATTTTTCGTTAAAAATTATTATCATTATTATATATTTTTTATTATTACTTTTCGTTTTTGTTTTTGTTTGTGTACTTGATATTAAGTGTTGGTGTTTATTGTGTTAAGTGTGTCATTTTTGTTATATATGAAGCACCACCATGTCCCAATGAATTGCCCCAAGGGGATTAAGAAAGCTTTAAACTAAACTAAACTAAAACAAATACTAACCTATTTTATATATATATATATATATATATATATATATATATATATATATATATATATATATATATATATATATATATATATATATATTTATTTATTTATTGTCATTTAATGTTTTTTTTTTTTTAACGAAAACTGGTATAGCGTGAATCTAGTTTATTCCACTAAATATTGATTTCTTTACTCTAATTCTGAAGGAAACAAATTGGTATTGTTTAGTCTAAAACTGTAAATAAATTAAAACATAGCATGACTTTTTTTTTTTTTTTTTTTTTTTTTTTTTTTAAGATGCTTTAAATTACAACATTTCTATTTTAAATCTGGAAGAACAAGTTTACAGAATAAAACAAAAATAATCTTTTACTATTTAAAATTGTGCTTTTTTATGTACTCCAAGTGGTATATTTTTTTCCAAAAATATGTAAAATGTAAAAAAAAAAAAAAACTAGTAATTTAAGTATTGTATTTAACACTATTCAACAACAAACATTCAGGCTAATAGGAAGAAACAGAGAGAATAAATGGCTAAACAAATTTCAGCACACTGCAAACAAAGCTCCACATGACTCCTCTCAAAAATACACTGAGAATTATGTAAGCAAAAATGAACCCAAACATAAATCATAGACAGACTTGAATCCTGACATCAGCACACATGGCCAAAACATTATTTTAAGCAAAGCTTTAAGAAAAGTGAGCTCATCACATTCTTTTTGTCTACTCCACTTAGTGTACAGTATATTATATAGATAAATAGCAGTGGGTTGAACAGTATGTGGGTGCTCGCTGACTTTTACTTCTTGAAATCTGCCAAGAACTCTACACAGAAAAGTTTCTTTCTGTATAATCTTCTTTTCCAAGCACTTTACATACCTTAAATTGCTCCTATAGGCAGATGCATGTGCTACAAAAAATGTCAAAATGCCAGCCATTTCATAGAAGAATCTACCTTGTGTCCATTCATTATTCATACTATTCTATATAAAATCTCTAAAATCTGTCTTAGTAGACAGAAAACAGATGCATCTACTGAAAAGTCACCTACATCTTTGAAAGCCAGAGAGAAAGGACTGCAAATTAACAGTACCAGAAAATTATTTACTGCTGATTGAAAATGAAGCACGTTTTAACCACAGGAAAAAACTTTCTCTGTACATGTTAGGATTTTAATTAGCTGCTATTTAAATTGGCAAACATTACAGATAAATTACAAATTATATATATATATATATATATATATATATATATATATATATATATATATATATATATATATATATATATATATATATATATATTTACATACAATTGAAGTCAGAATTATTAGCCCCCCTTTGATTTTTTTTCTTTTTTAAATATTTCCCAAATGATGTTTAACAGAGCAGGGAAATTTTCACAGTATGTCTGATAATATTTTTTCTTTTAGAGAAAGTCTTATTTGTTTTATTTAGGCAAGAATAAAAGCAGTTTTACATTTTTTAAAAACAATTTTAAGGTAAATATTATTAGCCCCTTTAAGCTATATATTTTTTCGATAGTCTACAGAACAAACTATCGTTATACAATAACTTGCCTAATTACCCTAACCTGCCTAGTTAACCTAATTAACCTAGTTAAGCCTTAAATGTCACTATATAGAAGTGTCGATATATATATACATATAGAACTTCTGTATTGAAGTGTTTATATATATATATATATATATATATATATATATATATATATATATATATATATATATATATATATATATACAGTTGAAAAACAAGTAAACGGCAAATAAATAAATAAAAGCAAAAGCAAAATGAATGTGTCAATGTTAAAGAATAAGTATTTGACATTTACTGTATATTATATTTGAGACAGGGGAACAGTATGGACAAATAACAACATCCCTGTACTGTATAATGTAATGGTATGTAGGAAAATTAAAAAAAATTCAAGCCGCCATGAAATTAAATTTTACTCTTCTTATTTTTCATATTTATATAGTAGTGCTTGTTATAAATGATGTATCTGTGCACTTCATTAATTAGCACAAAATTAATTTCCCTTCAGAACCTTGAATTACATATAATAATCTCGTCACAATATTTAAATATATCAAACTACGCATTTTAAATTTGCTTAAACAACAAAATTATGGAGGGAAACTTAATTTTTATGTTTAACCCATTTAAATATGTTACTTAATCCATAATTAACTTAATCGATTTGTGTTGGGACAACATGAATGAATGCATTTTTTTTACAGTGCTGGAAAAAGGATCTTAACTTTCAATTCATGCCAACTTTAATAAAATAGAGAGATAGTGAGATAGATTTCCGCACAACCAACACATAAATCAGAGCTAGAGGTGTAAAAAACAAAACAAACTGCTATTCCATAGCACTAGTCTGACCCTCATCTGTGTCTTTCAAGACTAGCATATTTGTCTGATTTAGCTCAAGGCAAAGTCCTATAAGAGGAAGAGACACAAGAAAGCCAGTGGTCCGATTCATCATCATGACTCAGACTGAGAGTGTGTGAGTGTTTCACAGGCTTCCTGACAGTCTGAAAGAATATATGTTGAACCAGATACAGTGGGGGAAATAAGTATTGATCACGTCATGTTTTTCCTGTTAATAATATTTCTAAAGGAGCTGTTGACGATGAATTGAACCAGATTTTAAAAACCCAAATAATACAAACATAAAAATAAAACAAAACAAAAAATCTGAAAAAAAACTAAACAAATTGTTTTGTGTAATAAAAATAGAATGACGCAAGAAGAAAGTACTGAACTACCGAAGCGTTTTTAATACTTTATACTAAAGGTTTTTTGGTGATGGCAGCTGAAAGATGCCTCTCATATGAAGAATGAAGTCACATGCATTGCTCAAAGTGTAAAAATCGTGATGGTTCTATATGTCTTGTCTTTCAAATCTGATCTTTATGTTGTATTTTCTATTGGATTCAAGTCAGGTGATTGGCTGGGCCATTCTCCAGCTTGATTTTCTTTCTCTGAAAGCATTTGATAGTTTCCTTGGCTGTGTTTTGGATCATTGTATTGCTAAAATGTCCACCCTGGCTTCATCTTCATCATCCTGGTAATGTAGATGTTGAACTGAAGCAGCTAATTTTAATTCACAACGGCGAATGGCAGAGGATTGCTGGATAACTACTGAGAAATTTCAGCTGCTGTCTGGACTTTCACTGCCTTTCTACACCTCCCTTTCTTCATGTGTTCAATACTTTATCCCTGTGTCATTTCATTTTATTACACATGAATTCATCTGTAAACTAATAAGTTTTGTTTTCTTTGCATATATGGATTTCTTTGCTTGTCACCAACATGCAGTGAAAAAGTCAACAGCACCTTTAGAAGGAAGCTCAAATAGTGAAAACTTCAGAGTGAAGACTCATGTAATGTGTGACAACATATAACCGTTCTTTCAAGAGTTCACACTTAGCTGATGATTGATTATAAGCAAGTTTGGCATGCTGTCCCGGGAGAGAGCCCTGAGCCCAAAAGGTCCTTGAGCCCTGGGCTCCCTCCCGTTTGCAAGGCGAGAGGGGAGCTTTGAGCTCAGGTAGATCTCGAGAACTCCCCTGTCGTAGTGATTGAAGAGCAGATAGTAGTTCTCTTTAATGAGATAGATACTAGGTAGGGAGCAAGTCTGGGTTCTTCAAAATCGAAGATGACTGTAGTAAGAAACCCTGGCTCTTTATAGTGGGTTAGGGATCGTCTGATTGGATAGTGATGTGTGGTTAATGCGTAACCAGCCGTGTTCAATCATAATCACGTGATCCTCTCGAAATTAGTTTATGACTAAACTTCACTTAGCGGTAACACAGTTTTCTAACAACACACAACACTACAAGATTGCAGCGACAAGCAATTAAGCTGTCTGCAGCAGATGTGACACGACAGAAAACTTTAAATACCAGAGCCATTTACAGTAATAGAGCAGAATTGTGCACTGCAGTTCCAATGAAATGATAAGGTTTATAGCTCAATTAATACAAGTTAAATCTCTGTAACATCATTAAGCATAAATAGTGAGTGTCTGATTGTTGTTGGTTTACTCTGAGTTACTTACTGAGTTATTAACGTACAGCAATACTACTGTACACAAAGAAATGACGGACTTAATAAACAATGTGAGGAAAGCTCAGTTATAGTGCACTGGACAAGTCTGAACAAGTTCGAACCACACTTGCGCGAGGCAGGCAGTTTTACACAATTACGTAATCTATCGGCTTAAAGATATCGGCCTAATTTTGATATCGGACTGATAACGATAACATTAAAAATAGCATTTATCGTCCGATAAGGATATGGCGGCCGATATATCGTACATGTCTAGGGCCTCTGATACTCCAGTGCATCAACATGTATTTTCTTGTCAGTGTAAACTACGGATAAACAATTTTCTAAACGCACATTCAGAATGATTGTGCAGATATGACATCAGGCAGGTATTTGTGAGTAAACGAAGTTCTTTTTCACGAAAATAACAACAACATAAGTTCAGAAACATTTGTTATGTCTGTGAATGTAAACAATTGGATGACAAATCGCATGTGTATCACAATATTAGATCTGTGCAACTGTGTCTAAGCCATCAACTGTGTCTCATTGGACAAGTGTCCAACTCAAACTCACTGTGGAAATTATTTAAAGGATATGGATTATTTATCAGGATATGGTGATATGTACATTCTCAGAAGAACAGTAAGAACTACAATTGAAAAGTTTGAGGGAGTTCAAAAAGTGGTTACTCATCCCATTTCATCTAATTTTCTTCCTCTTATCCGGTAATGGAGGGATTACTCATATGTGAGGTCTACAGTATATGAGTGGTTACTGATATAGACAATAAATCAATTTGGAATGATTGTGCTTTGTTGATGTTTTCATGCTCAGAGTGCCACATTTCAAACGTTACACACTAAGCTGAGAGTGTAAAAAGTGTAAAAGACCTGACAGGACCTCTTTAAACATTATGGCTGACGACCGCTAACATTAACTAAAATTCACAACTTACTGTATGTAATGGATACACCTAAAGCTTGTTGAATTTTGGTGGGGTTTTTATCCCATATGCAAGGTAATTTCCTGTTGTTGTATTTTTTATCAGGTACCACCAGGGTCCATTTTCAGGTTTCAGCAGCGTGTGGAGAAAAACAGAGGAACCAGGGCTGTTTTCACAGTCTCAGGAGGCTTATAAATCCAGGGTGGAGTTTGGCTAGAATGCTTTCCTCAGCATTGAAAAAATCCAAACAATACAGTTTTCTCATTCTAGAACTAAACCCTTATGAAAACACCAGATCCGACTTGCATATACTTTCATAATGGTAATTGCTTGGTAAGTACTGCTCTATTTGGTGGACCAAGAAGTTTTACTAGTTAAGACGTTAGGGAACATTAACACACCAGTACATAAGCATCAATGAAAAGCAGAAAGAGTTGAAATGATCATTTATCCTCAGAATTAGGGCTATGCGATATGGGCAAAAGAAACCTATCACGATTCCCTTGAACAAATTTGCCATTTCGATTTGTGTGTGTGTGTGTGTGTGTGTTTGTATGTGTGTGTGTGTGCCGTCATACACATGTAGACTCCGATATTCTGTTTGACCACGTCAGAAGTAGTTGCGTGTATTTTGTACATGTCCACACATTTGTTTTGACCAAGCATAGATCACAGACCTCTTTGTGACGCTGCCGTGAAATAGTCCGTTCACATATCGCATCTTTTGCGTGCACAAGTTCGTTATTTCCCATGAAGGCGCCCGGCTTGCGCGCAAATTGGGAGTGACGCATATTCCATGCACACTCGAGTCACGTAAAAACAACTGAGCGATCAGCTTCATACTTTATATAGAATATACACATTTTTGTAGACTAATTACCTCAGACAAACACAGAACACCCAAACACCCAGTGCTTTTTAGTTTTCTCCATAAATAAAACTTGTATCGGAATGTTTTGTTAGTTTGTCATCCTCTGAGACAATAGTTGATGGGCTCCGAGCAACGACAAAGGAGCGCGAGCACAAAGCCCGAATGCTGTAGGAAGCGACGCACCTCAAGATTTTCACAGGCTTTTAAATGCGACATGTGACTGAAAGGTCTTACAAATTACCTGATTCAGCGATACATCAGCCTTCCTCTATGCAAAGTAATTACACGCCATAGATAGACTTTTTTGGCCACCAAGTCCTCCTGTGCTGAACTCATCATCTTTGCTCATGCAGGCTATTTGTCATTAAGGCCTCTTTTCGCGCTTCATTTAGGTGCGCTGCGTTATGATTGGTTACTAAAATCGTGCTGTAAGGCGATTTAGAAATAGCACATGTTCAAATCGCGAATTCGATACGATTTCAATTAATCACACAGCCCTACGTAAAATATACTTAGATGATGCATAAAACGTAATATACTTTCTTTACAATTCATGTACACAAAATGCAGTACAATACATAAATTTGAGTGACAGTAGACTTTTATAAATATAAAAAAAAAAAACATTTATAAAAAAATAAATGCTGTTCTCTTGAACATGTTACTCATCAAATAATCTTCCAAATTATAGCCTTCTGAAAAAATAAATAAGACTTAATAATAACAATAATTCTTACCTACCGCAAATATTTGAACAATAGTGTAGACTGCTTAAAATTGCAAATTGAAATGTGAAGTAAAGTTTTTGGATGAATTATACCTTATACAAAAAGTAGGTCAGATAAAACTCTCATGATGTACATAACTAACATACACTCACGGCCACTTTTATAGGTACACCTTACTAGTACCAGGTTGGACCCCCTTTTGCTTTCAGAACTACCTTAATCCTTCATGGCATAGAATAAACAAGGTACTGGAAATATTCCTCAGAGATTTTGATTCATATTGACATGACAGCATCACACAGTTGCTGCAGATTTGTCGGCTGCACATCCATGATGCGAATCTCCCATTCCACCACATCCCAAAGGTGCTCTATTGGATTGAGATCTAGTGACTGTGGAGGCCATTTGAGTAAAGTGAACTCATTGGATGGGTCCATAATTTCGCATTGTTGATGCCAAATTCTGAACTTACCATCCAAATTTTGCAGCAGAAATTAAGACTTATCAGACCAGGCAACGTTTTTCCCATCTTCTATTGTCCAATTTTGGTGAGCCTGAGCGAATTGTAGCCTCAGTTTCTTGTTCTTAGCTGACAGGAGTGGCATCCGGTGTGGTCTTCTGCTGCTGTAGCACATCCGTCTCAAGGTTGGATGTGTTGTGCGTTCAGAGATGCTCTTCTGCATACTTCAGTTGTAACGAGTGGTTATTTAAGTTACTGTTGCATTTCTATCAGCTCAAACCAGTCTGGCCATCATCTGGCATCAACAAGGCATTTGCACCCACAGCCGTTCGCTGGATATTTTCTCTTTTTCAAATCATTCTCTGTAAACTCTAGAGATGGATGTGCATGAAAATCCCAGTAGATCGGCAGTTTCTGAAATTCTCAGACCAGCCCGTCTGGCACCAGCAACCATGCCACATTCAAAGTCACTTAAATCACCTTTCTTCCCCATTCTGATGCTCGGTTTAAATTGCAGCAGATCGTCTTGACCATGTCTACATGCCTAAATGCATTGAGTTGCTGCCATGTGATTGGCTGATTAGAATTTGTGCAGTTGGACAGTTGTACCTAATAAAGTGGCCGGTGAGTATATAGTTGGAGTTTTGTATTGCAATATCTCAGAAATAACAATGTATCATTCAAAGTTTGCTACATTACATTATTTTGTGAGGAATTAAATAGCTATTTGTATGACATTTCATTCAGACACACTAAACCAGCACTTTCCGGTTTGTGTGTATAAAAAAGACGAAGGGAGGAGAATACACTGCACATTTCTGCAGCAATGCAGCAATTCTTATTCACTGCAACACATGTTCAGCTGATAACAGAATGCAGGGAGAGAATAGAAGAAGACTGTATTACTCTAAATTACCCTTCGGGGTAGAATATGCCTGGGAATTAGGAGCCCAGAGCAGGAAAGAGGATTTTCTTGCTCATTATACCTTGTTGGCAGAATTTGATATTGAAATTCCCATCATGCATTGTAACAAAACAAGCTGTGAAAACAGCCTCACGTTTAGGTCAACAAAGCCACTTAAATCTATTTTTGGTGAAAATAATGTACATCAGCATTTGTCAGCTAATGTGTAAATCACCTGCAATGTATACTGTAGTTCACATCAATTATTAATGCATACATCATCATACTAATACAGCATTAAAGAAAGAGTCAACAATAAATTTGCTGCACCTCCTGAGGCAATAAAAACAAGCCCATTCATCATAGTTAAAATGGTATGATATGCTATCTCTCCTGCTGTCTGTTCTTTTTTGTCTGCTTTTTGGAGTGCTGTTAGTCATGAGCACAGACTAGGGGAGGTCTGGAGTATTTTAGGGCAGTAAATTGCCCTGTATAGAGAGTTTTTTTTTTCTAGTCCTCTGCCTCAAGCATCTTATAACAATGCCACTTAGTAGCCATCCTTAGAGAACAAGCGTCCTACATACATGCTGGGAAGTGAAGTGAGACAGGGCAGGGTCTTATTTAATTAGCACACAGGTCAGGAGCCATGGGCAGCTACTACCTGAATACACAACCACTGAAGGTTGGTACAGGAAACTGTGCCACTGGGCATCATCTATAAGCTGGGTGTAAATGGATGGCTGCTTGTAACATGCTGGCAAAGAAATAAAGTGGTGTGGGGAAATGAGATTTAGGACAGCATTATATTGCTATAATTATACGCGTCTGCTGTGATGTCTAGCACTGTGTCTGCACTGATCTAGACACAGACATCAAAAAGAAAATCTGATTTTTTAAAAACAACAATGTACAACCGAAACAGTTTTGTTTTAAACAGAAAAAACAGATAGACACATGGACTGACAGACAGACAAAATTACAAGAAAACAGACAGACAGACAGACAGAAAGAGACAAACAGACAGACAGATAAACAGATAGAACGATAGACAGACAGATAGATAGATAGATAGATAGATAGATAGATAGATAGATAGACAGACAGACAGACAGACAGACAGACAGACAGACAGACAGACAGACAGACAGACAGACAGACAGACAGATAGATAGATAGATAGACAGACAGACAGATAGATAGACAGACGGCAACACAGACAGACAGACAGACAGACAGACAGACAGACAGACAGACAGACAGACAGACAGACAGACAGACAGACAGATCAACAAACACACAGATAGAAAGACAGACAGATAGATAGATAGATAGATAGATAGATAGATAGATAGATAGATAGATAGATAGATAGATAGATAGATAGATAGATAGATAGATAGATAGATAGATAGATAGATAGATAGATAGATAGATAGATAGATAGATAGATAGATAGATAGATAGATAGATAGATACTGTAGACAGAAAGACAGACAAACAGACAGATGAACAGACAGACAGACAGACAGACAGACAGACAGACAGACAGACAGACAGACAGACAGACAGACAGACAGACAGACAGACAGATAGATAGATAGATAGATAGATAGATAGATAGATAGATAGATAGATAGATAGATAGATAGATAGATAGATAGATAGATAGATAGATAGATAGATAGATACTGTAGACAGAAAGACAGACAAACAGACAGATGAACAAACAGACAGACAGACAGACAGACAGACAGACAGACAGACAGACAGACAGACAGACAGACAGACAGACAGACAGACAGACAGACAGACAGACAGACAGACAGACAGACAGACAGACAGACAGACAGACAGACAGACAGACAGATAGATAGATAGATAGATAGATAGATAGATAGATAGATAGATAGATAGATAGATAGATAGATATTGTAGACAGAAAGACAGATAGATAGATAGATAGATAGATAGATAGATAGATAGATAGATAGATAGATAGATAGATAGATAGATAGATAGATAGATAGATAGATAGATAGATAGATAGATAGATAGATAGATAGATAGATAGATACTGTAGACAGAAAGACAGACAAACAGACAGATGAACAAACAGACAAATAGATAGACAGACAGACAGACAGACAGACAGACAGACAGACTTCTCTTGATAATGAACTAGCATGAACAAGAGGGAGAAGAAACTCTAGGATGTTGATGACCATGACACAATCTATAAGGCAGTAAATGGATTTGTCACACTTAAACAGAGAACAAATGGAGTCTATAGTCTACAACTGCTTCTAACAGTCATAACAGCCTGAAAGACCGGAGTACAGACTTTACTCATTTCATTGCCGGAGCCCACAGTTTCTTTTAATGCAGCCATTGAAGTTGCAGTCTAGTAGGCTAAAGTAATGAACAATCAATAGGCACACCCCTGGGTAAAGCAGACCGGCGCTTTCCCAAAGTCTCATTGCAGCAGAAATAAACTGTGAAAAAATGTGCAGGGATCCACAGGTTTAGTTCATTGCTTGATTCGAAGGCACTGGCCTATCTTTTGTACTTTTGTACAGATCAATTCTGTACAACCAAAACTGTTTGATATTTACAATTCTATCAGAAATCTCTATCACTGTAGACTAGAAATTAAACGTACATCTTACGTATACAGCAAAGTTCATCAGCCTTACAAAATAGACTCTATACATTTTAACTTCTTAATAATACTTTATATTAGTACTGTAATCTCTTTGCACTCTTCTAACCTGAATCTTTCTAACTATCTATTATTGGTATTGTTTCTCTTTGACAATGGCAGAGTGCAGATGGCCGAGTTTGACATATGCACAGTAAGAGGTCATTTACATTGCAGGTCCATTGTTTCATGTACATATGGATATTATACATGGATATCCGCAGGTCCTCGTGATGAGGAATTTAAGTGTGTCAAGCGAACTGTGTGGAACATATTGGAACATGCATGGTGTATATACTTTGGCTCATAGGCCTAGGCACATGTCATTATCCATGTTCACTTCCATCTAACACATTTAGACACCTTTTTTTCTCCTAATGGCCAAAATTACACCACTTAGACAGTGTACAGACTGCAGAAAGGCAAAGTGTACTGTGGGTTTAATCTGTACACACTATATTCACCATGCAAGTGACAGGCTACTATCAGTGTTAGTTACGTCAGTGGTCCTCAACCACTGGGCCACGGAATTGGTACCGGGCCTCACAAGAAATCATTATTATTTCGTTTTATCTATGATCTGAGTCTGAACGAACTTTTATTTTGAAAAATCTTTTATTTTGAAAAATGACCGAATTCTCTCGCTTACGTCTCGGTCACTTGAGTGCCCAAATTTAACCCACAAGCAGCAAAATGAGTAAGAAACAGAAGTCTTTGGAAAGTTTCTTTGCTAAGGGGAAAAGGCCCAGACGGACTCACAAACTCCCAAGCAATGGATTGTCAACAAATCCGGTGAATCCAGCATGTCTGTGCAAGAAGATCAACTGCTAGAGATCGCAAATGGCGGCAGCCTTTCAGGGGCCATTCACATATCGCGTATTTTCTAGAGTTTGTGCAAGTTCATTATTTCCAATAGAGGTGTGTGGCTTGTGCATGCAAGCAGCATGACGCGCTCGCGCCTTCCAGACACCCAGTTGAATGAATACTGTGAGGAGCACACCGCGAGTCACATGACCAGAACTGACCGTCCAGCTTGTATGGAATATACACATTTCGGTAGAACACAAACACAGAACAGCCAAACACTGCAGTGCTTTGTAATTTTCTCCATAAATAAAACTTGTATCAGAGTGTCAGCTTGCCATCCTCTAAGAAAATGGTTGATGGTCACCTAGCAACCTACGAACCTTTGACACCACCCCCGGTCCGGGGTAAAAATGTCAAGGGTTGACCTGTCCGCGGTGATAAAAAGGTTGAGGACCACTGAATTAGGCCCAATCCCAATTCTACCCCTTAGCCCTTCCCCTTCCCCCTATCCCTTGCTTTGCGCGTTCCCGTGAAGGGATAGGGGTGTCCCAATTCTCTTTAGCTTGAAGGTGTAGGGCTGAGGGGAAGGGGTAAATTTATAGAAATAGAAAATTTCCCAGAATACACCAGCCACAACGGCAGCATAGCTGCACCCGGAAGTAAGAAGATCCACAAATTAGTATTTTTTGTCATTATTACGAATTTTTACAACAAACAAGCACATGTTTTAATATATTAATAACCGTGCTTGTGTTTTACCATCATGTTTACAAAAAAAAAACACTAAAATAAAAATTATGATCTATAATTTATTATCAACACCTGTATTGCAGTCCCACAACATTCTGACACTCGATGACACTCGAATACCCTGTCAGTAATGTCTAGTGGTTGGGAATGAGCTTCTTACAGTGTCTGCTATGTTAATGTTGTTTTTGGTGTGCTTACATAGATTAATATATGGCCACTGTGTAAATGCACAGTATAGTTACAATCTTATTGCCACATTATATCGTTATGATAACATAATATATGTCTTCAGTGATTTCCTGAAGATAAAAACCAAAAAATAAAGCAACTGGAATAACTACAGCAGTCGCCATCGTCTAATCTCATATGAAGCATGAGATCGCGATGACATATGATGACGTGTGCAGGTGCTGTCCCAATTCTTAGGGGTAAATTTTAAAGCTCTTTCCCTTCACCCTCGGTTTTAAGGGCCAAGGGTAAGGGCCAAGGGGAAGAGGAAGGGGTAGGGGTACAAAAATAGAATTGGGATTGGGCCTTAGTCTCCTGAGAACTCATGGGATGTTAAAGTGTACATTGAATATGCCTGTTGTTTTTTGCTTACTGAAACAACACTATACTGGGACACTATATAGGGACTCTATACTGTCAGTGAGCCATCCTACGAATGAAACATTATACGGAAGTCTTGACTCTCTAAAAAGGACCCAGGATGTCATTCGAAAAGAGTAGGAGTGTGTCCTTAGCATCCTGGCCATGCAAACTTGCTAACCTGTCTCTGTCTATTATTGCCTTCTAACCATCCCCATATCATCTGATTGGCTTTATCACTCAGTCTCATCTCCACCAATAAGCTGGTGTAGAGTCTGGTGCAGAATGGGTGCCGTTGCATCATACAGGTGGATTCTGCACACTGACAACGGTTGAGGAGATAACCTCCAAATCTGTAAAGTGCTTTGAGTGCCCACAAAAGTGCCATGAAAATGGAACAAATGAGAGTCAACTCTAACAGGGTCTTATGATGATTGTTGGGGCTTTCTGTATGTGTGTTTGGACAAGTTTCATCCCTAAGCCAAAGATCTAGGAATCCCTACTCATATTTTATTGTTTCTCATAAGAAATTCATCAGCCGGCACAAACAGATGTCTAATATGAGGCATGATTCATATTCAAGATTAATAGCTCCAAAATGTACATTTATGCAGTTGGCAGAAGCTTTTATTTTAATTCTTAAACCCAAGGACAAACAGCAAAACAGTCATGCTTCCCTTAGCAAGCACCAATGTTGTATAATTAATTAAGCCTACTCTCAGTAGTAGCTCTGAAAATGCTGTTTATTGGTATTAATTCGGAGAGTACTGCTGGCTAACAACGCAACCATCATTAGCATCAGAGACAAATCAATATTTCTCACCTCAGGGGGATCTTGAGAGATGAGGTTCTTTGTGCCAAGAGGTTACACTATGGGGGCTGGGCAGAAAACCAAGGGCCAGTGCGACCGGTCTTTATCGATTAGCTCCTTGAACCCCTGCTGATGTTGTAAGGGGGAGGAAAGCAGGAGTCCTACGAGGCTTCCTTTCTCCCATGTTAGTCTCTCACTACTTCGCTTTTCTTTCACACTCTAGGACAAGCAGATTTATGACTCCATATGGATGACCTAGAAGTGCTCTGTGCCCTTCTGTGAGTATTTAAAAGAGGTCCAACATTTACCAAGGACTAGACTGAAAGAGCTCATCAGTGTTACAACTTGCATTGTTACGAAGTTTAGTACTATTCTAACTAGGCTTCTAATGGTTAACTGAAGTCATGTAGGCTGGTCTTAACACATTTGAATCTGTGAAGATAATTTATAGCAGGGGTGTCCAAATTCTACCCCTTGAGGTCCATTGTACTGCAGGTCGTAGCCCCAACACCCTTGTGTAGAAATTTCTAGTGAGTTCTAGATCTTCATTAACTGGTTTAGATGAGTTTAGTTAGGGTAGGAAGTTCTAGGAACTGAATGTTGCAGGGTAGTGGTACTCTAGGAACATCTTGGACACCCCTGATTTGTAGCTGTCCTATAGACCCTAGCACTTATTGTAGGGTGATTCTTGGACACTTGGGCACACAAGGACACTTGGCTTTGTCCTAATAATTAGACAAACATGCTTAAAAACTCAAAAAGTCAATGCTTTGCACATTTTCTTCCTTATTAACACACACTTGTTTAGGATCATCAGCTTGCTCGTAGACAAAAGATGTGTCCCACATTGTATACTTTCCTACAATCCAGTATGAACAAAACCCCAATACCAAACCCAAGTAGTACATACAAAATCACTCACTCTCTTTTCTTTGGCTTGGTTCCTCATTTTTCAGGGGTTACTACAGTGGAATGAATCACGAATAACTCTGGCATATGTTTAAAGTACACTGTCTTGTGAACCCCTAGTGCTGGGGAACTCCCATACACTCTCTCATTTACACACACGCATACTTACAATACTTACTCCCAGGGCTGTTTATATCAAAGTTGATATTTAGCCGCACCATGTTGGCGTTTTGTAACATCTAATTTTTTTACCGGCTGGGTTGTTAGTACAATGCTCAACCCCCAACCTGGAGGACCAGGACATACACACATACACTATGAACAATTTAGCTTACCCGATTCACTTCAGAGCATGCAAACTCCACACAGAAATGCCAACTGACCCAGCCGGGGCTCGAACCAGCGACCTTCTTGCTGTGAGGCGACAGCACTACCCATTGCGCCACTGTGCCATCCACACACTCATTTGGCTAATACATTTTTTTCCAATTCACCCATACCGCATGTCTTTGGTCTGTGAGGGAAACCGGAGCACCCGGAGGAAACCCATGCAGACTCTGGGAGAACATCCAAACTCCACACAAAAACGCTAACTGGCTCAGCCGGGACTCAAACCAGCCTCCATCAAATAAGTCACCATGCCACCCTACATACAAAATATTTTTATTAATAACAATAGATGAGAAGTACCTGGATGACCTACTAATATTTCATAAGGCCATAAAAGAGGATTTATGAATAGAAGTGAAGCAACACAACTAAAGCAGGAAAGTCATGTGATAATGACAACATGGTGCATGCAGTATGTCAGAATTGCATCTATACTACTCATATTCATACTACAGAGCATACTTTTCTGATCGCCATTCAAATTCAAATGTAGTACCCACTCAGGCAATAAGGCTTTAAAATTGGAGAAATTGTAACAGTTAATTTAGATAATGAATTTCCAACCACTGACTTTCTGACAGTTGTGCGACAGCCATTCAGTTTGTATAGACCAGGGGTTCCCAAACTCGGTCCTGGAGGGCTGATGTTCTGCTGTTTTTAGTTCCAACCCTAAACACACCTCATCAAGCTAATCATGTTCTTGCTAGTCATAATAGAAGCTTTCAGGCAGATGTGTTGAGGAAAGTTGGAGCTAATATTTGCAGGACATCGGCCCACCAGGAAAGGTTGTTTGCTGATGGTATAGACCATAGTAATGAATGAAAAGTTCCATAAGCTGTACCCTGCTTGTTGCAAAATTGTCTGTGACTTCTCTAATAAGCCTTATTTTGTTTCTGGTGTAAAATAAAAAAATAGATAAATATAAAACTAATGTTTAAGGCCAAGGTGTTGAAGATTAGACTTTATGCTGTTGTTTTCTAAAATGGTAGACCATTTTACCACAAAAAGCAGTTAGTTTGGTGAAGCTGTTTGTCTACTTTCATTCTCTCTTTTATGCCCTCTTTTGATGCTCTCATTGAATAGAACAGGGGATGAAAGCATTAGCTTTAGCTGTTTAGCAGTTTGTTTGTTTTTTGGTAAAAAGTCCCAGGTTTACCTTAAGTAACTTTTGTCTCTATGAAAAGAGACACGCAGGACATGAGTTGATAACCATTGATTAGTACCATCAACAAGGTCATTGGTTGGACTCTAAGGTACCATATGAATGAATCAAATTGTTAACCTGAATTCAATGTAAGTAATTTGGATCAAGCATCAATGCAAATGTATAATCTAGAATGTAAACCCTTCAACTTATTTGCACTAAGTGTGAGTGTAACAGCTCTGATATGAGATGTAAAGCATCCTCTTATCATTGTAGATCAAGAGCATTTCAGTGGAAGCAGAACTTTAGGGCAATACACTGTTCGAGTACACAAACACCCTCCATTTGTATCCATAAAACACTCAACAGTCTATTTCCTCTGTATCCTGGGGGACCAAAAAACATTTTGAGCGCTGTTTACCACAAGCAGATAAAAAGACAAAATGGATAACAGTGAATCATTATTGTCCTTTACTTATTACAGAGCTGAATAATTGAAGATGAGTTATTCCAATATGTAATAAAACTAATTAAAACTAACTATGATTAGATTTTTACAATTAAAGAAACAGTTCAAGTAAAAATGAAAGTTCTGTCATAATTTACTCACCATCATACTGTAAAAATGTCTTTTTTATTAGTGTATTTTGTTATTTTAACATTGTTTTGAACCTCACTGACTTTCATGACATGGAGAAAAACAAACCTTCAACAAATATCTTCTGTTTTCCACAGAAATAAATAAAGTCACACAGGCTTGGATCGACATGAGAGTAAGTCAATTAAAAATCAATTTAGCTGGATTCTGTGTTAATACAGCTGTGGCATTTCCTGTTCTGCAACATTTCATAAACTAATGACATTGGCCTTGTTTTCCACTGGCCAAATTCAAATAGACTAATTTCACATTGACGTCATTGATGATGCGCAAAATTTAGATGGAGGTTAGGAAGTGATTCTTCTACATAGGAATCGCTATCAGAATGTCAAAATGTTTCTGTTTCATGTTGATTATAATTGATTAAAAATTGGCCAAAATAAGAAATGCTGAACAGCTTTTATAGACTTGCAAAAGTTTTTTTCTCATAAAGCAGGGGAAGTTCAAGAAACTGGCGGAAAAATAGAAGAAAAGGCGGCATGTAAATAACATTTATTCAATACATCTATGTGTACAAACTTTTTTCGAATGCGATAATTTATTTGACAGCACCAATAAAGATTACAGGCCTAGCTATGTGTATGTACATTTGAAGTCAGAATTATTCGCCCCCCCCGTTGATTTTTT
Source organism: Danio kyathit (assembly GCA_903798195.1). Lineage (NCBI taxonomy): Eukaryota > Metazoa > Chordata > Actinopteri > Cypriniformes > Danionidae > Danio > Danio kyathit. Next base: position 18,329,232 of record LR812536.1, on the reverse strand, counting down.
AAATTTCTTTATTTTTACCAAATGATGTTTAACAAATCAAGGAAATGTTCACAGTATGTCTGATAATATTTTTTCTTCTGGAGAAAGTCTTATTTGTTTTATTTCGGCTAGAATAAAAGCAGTTTTTAATTTTTTTAAATCTATTTTAAGGACAAAATTATTAGCCCCTTTAAGCTAATTTTTTTTCCCGATAGTCTACAGAACAAACAATCATTATACAATAACTTGCCTAATTACCCTAACATGCCTAGTTAACCTAATTAACGCTCTGGTTACTAAAGTAACCCTCGTTCCCCGAGGGGGGGAACGGAAATGCTATGTGGAAAAACTTCCACTATGGGGATTTCGTCAGAATCCAATCATCTGAAAGAGTATAAAAACGGGCCAATGAAATGCCAATGAGTTGGCGGCGTCAGCGTGCACAGCTGTCTTGAATGACAATCAGCCTGGCATAAAAGGCTAGCATATGCTCAGCAACGACATCCTTTTCTAGCTGAAGAGGCTTTCACACTCAACAGCTAAGGGACAATCGTTGTGGCGAAGGAACATAGCATTTCCGTTCCCCCCCTCGGGGAACGAGGGTTACTTTAGTAACCAGAGCGTTCCCCTTCGGGAGGGGAACTTCAATGCTATGTGGAAAAACTTCCACTATGGGGAAATTTATGGAAAGCGCCACAACGAAAGAACCTTACCATGTCTCCAGTGAGGGGCGCGCCACGCAGCAGTACGAGCGCACCTGCATCGCTGGAGACACAGTCCTCCAACGTGTCCCCTGGCCCTTACTTACCTTACTTACCTTTTCTGGTTTAGATATATTTTTCGGGGAGTCGTAAAATACACCTAGTAGTTTCTAGGAATTTTTAAATACGACAGTACGTTGGGAAAGCGTTCAGTCCCGATAGGGAGGACGCTGCGGAGGCCACCTGCTGCCCGGAGGGGGAGACCTGGTGGCAAAATAGCATATGGACTAGCCCTGAGAAGGGGGAGTGCACATATGAAGAGGTGGTTAGCGGGGAGGGAAGACACGAGCCCGCCTAGGAGGCGGGACTACATCGTGGCTGAGTGAGCGTATGGGATCGCCAGCGGGGATCGCACATAGCAGGCACCTATACCCAGAACGCGGGATGACCAGCGGGCATACCTACAACGTAATGGGCCAACATTTGACTGCTCCGCTGAGTCAGATGCTGGGGGCCTCGGAGGAACTCTGCAGGGTTCGCCGAGTGGGGAACTCAACTGACAAAGCGAGAAAAGCGCACGTATCTCTGTGTTAGAGAGAAAGGCGCAGCAAGCGTTTTACAACACCTAACCGAATTTCCTCATTCACCGCTCGTGAGGAAATCAGTTCACTCGAAGATAAATCTCACAAATGCTCAGGTGTCGCCCAGCCCGCAGCTCTACAATGTCTGTTAGAGAGGCGCCGCGTGCTAACGCCCAAAAGGATGCGCGCTCCGAGTGGAGCGCGCTCCGAGTGGGGGACACGGCTCGCCCTAGCTCGATGAGCGAGGGAGATGGCATTCACTGTTCAGTGGGCCAACCTCTGTTTAGATATGGCACTTCCCATCTGCCAATCACCGTAACATATAAGAGCTGCTCAGAGGATCTAAGCTCTGAGTACGGTCCGTTATAATACGCAAGCGCGAACAGGACACCGCAATAAAGGGGCTGGGTCTGCCTCCTCCGTGGGCAGCGCTTGCAGGTTCACTACATAGTCTAAACGAGCGCTGTAGGAACCTAGGGCACCTAGGTGGGCCGGGGTCTCAGGTAAACGTGAGAGTGGGCCGGCCCAAAACGCTGGCACATTTCGCTGACCGAAAATGCCTCCAGATACCCGCCCATTTGACCGATGCCAACGCGACCAGCAGAGCTGTCTACCTGGACAGAAATCATATAGATACTGAGTCGAGTGATCGAGCAGACCTCTCCTAAGAGAGATCTTCAAATGGGTAAGAGAGGGGACAGGATATATATCCACGTCTCGCGCCTCTGGGGACTGGATGATGAGGCGATGCTTTCCCAGCGCGCCGCCATCGCCGCATCCTCAGAGCGGGGATGATCGCCACGCCAACCCCTCAGTGCGGAGGGGACAGCCTTGGCTCCAGCCAACTGAAGGAGGATAGCATCACACTGATCTGGCATGTTTGGGGTTTCCTTCTCGGAGAGAAGTACACCACACAGCGAATAGACTCCACATCAGGGCATAGGCATGCCTCATAGAGGGTGCTCTAGGCCTGAGTGATGGTGTTAACCACCTAACGGTAGGTCACCTAAGTCCTCCGAGCTCCATCTATGGGCCACACGTGATGTCCATAGAACTGGGCGCGGGGTGCCAAACGGTGCCTGTCCCCAAAGAAGAAGTTTCTTCCATGGGACATGCCAGGGAGGGGCCATCACGAGGAGAGAGCTAGAATACAGGTTTGATTGGGCCTGAGAGGCGCAATGCATAGACCTGTTCCTCGTCCTCCCTGACTTTACACAGCATCTGTGCGAGTAGGCTCACTGGAGAAATGCGTATTACGCACGCCCCGGGGCCAGCTGTGTAGCCAGTGCGCAGAACGCACCCATAACAGCTGGACAGTCGGGGGTGGAGCCTCCATTCTCCCAGGCGAACTGCCGTGAGAGCGCAGCGGCTGCACGGTTGAGCTCGGCGGGGAAAAATGGAATGCAGCGATTGCGCCGCGTATGACTCCGGGGGAGCAGACGGCGAGCGAGCTGAGACATGCGGCGACAGCGAATATCCCCCTTGCGGTTGATATACACCATCGCCACCATGCTGTTCGTCCTGACCAGCACGTGTTTCCCTTCTAACACCGGTAAAAAACGGTGCAGCGTGAGATACACTGCCAACAGCTCCAGGCAGTTAAGATGCCAATGCAACCAGTTTCCTACCACGGAACCACAGCTGCATGCCCGCAACACACGGCCCCCCAGCGTGAACTGGAAGCATCCGTCAAATGACGACATGCCTGGACGCTTGTTCTAGAGGCCCGGGGGACTGTAGAACACAGGGTCCATCCAGAGGCTGAGGGCGCGGCGACACAGCGGAGTGACAGTCACCCGGTGCGCGCTCGCGTGCCATGCGCGTCTAGGGACCCGATCGTGAAGCAAATGCTGAAGTGGTCTCATATGGAGCATCCGAGCGGCGAGACCGCGGCTGCGGATGTCATATGCTCCAGGAGCCTCTGAAATAATATCAGTGGGACCACATTTTCCTGTCGAACTCTCTCAGACAGGCCAGCATCAGCCCGGCGCGCTCTCGGGGGAGGCGCGCCGTCATGGTGATCGAGTCCAGCTCCAACCCGAGAAAAGAGTTGCTCCGCACGGGGGCGAGGCTGCTCTTTTCTCTGTTGACCTGAAACCCCAATTGGTCGAAGTGCCGAAACACCCTGTCTCTGTGCGTAATCAATTAATCCCGCGAGCGCGCTGAAATCAGCCAGTCGCTTGAAATAATTGAGTATGCGGATGCCCGCAAGCCGAAGCTGGGGCACCCTCCGCGAGCTTGGTGAAAACCCGCGGAGACAGAGAGAGCCAAAAGGGGAGGACTTGTACCGCCAGGCTCGACTTCAGACGCAAACCGCAGGAAACTGACGGTGGCGTGGAAGTATGGAGACATGAAAGTACGCGTCCTTCAGGTCTACTGCTGCAGACCAATCCCGAGGACGAACGCTCCGGAGGGTGCGCTTCTGCGTAAGCTTTCTGAACGGCAGCTTGTGAAGCCAGCGGTTCAAAAAGCGCAGATCAAGGATTGGCCGTAGCCCACCGCTCTTTTTGGGTACGATGAAGTGCGGGCTGTAAACCCGCTCTCCATCCCGGCTGGAGGGACCGGTTCGATTGCATCCTTCGCCAGAAGGACAGCAATCTCCTCTCGCAAGACAGGGGCGGACGCAGGGCTGACCCTGGTGAAATACACACCCGTGAACTTGGGAGGCCGTTTCGCGAACTGAATCGCGTAGCCGAGTCTGATCGCGCGGATGAGCCACTGCGATGGGCTGGCCCGCGCTAACCAGGCAGGCAGAGCCCTCGCAGTGGCTTCGTCCGCACGATCGCTGACGTACCAGCGGTGGGGCAGCGCGGAGTGGGTGGGCTCAACTGGGAAGCACTGGGGTCCCACAGGAGAGCAGGAGGCAACAGCTTCACTCTTGTCTCGCACCCGTACTCCGGAGGTGGGGCTGGGAGGGGGAGAGAAAGGAGACCGTTCTCTCTCGCTCCGCGAGCCACTGGCGAAGTGCACCGATCCTGCGAGCTGGAAAGCATAGCGTCCCAGACTGGCAGTGTTCGGGCTGTCACATCCGGGGAAGGGAAAAAATGCTCTTTCTCTGAGGTTTTGATAGCGTTTTTTAACGCTGTTTAGAAGAAGAGCCCCGCCCTCCAGCGGGCAAAGAGCAAATTTCCTCCTCTCCAGATGGCCCGTCTCAGGGACGCTTCGCGGTTCGTTTACCGAACTTAGCGGCGCCCTGGGGCGGGGAGCGCTGGTTGCCTGCGAGATGCTCGGCGCAGCCGCTTGGCCAGAGGCTCTCGGCGTGAAGCAGTGGATGTGGATGGCTCGGCGGGGAGGAGCGGTTTTACGATCCCGCCGAGAGATGGTATTACCCATCGCCTCCGACTGCTCGCTCACCGGCGTGAATTCCTGGGCGAATTCACTGACGGTGTCGCCGAACAGGCCAGCCTGGGATATGGGTGAGCTAAGAAAGCGAACTTTGTCAGCATCACGCAGATCACCAGGTTTAGCCCGTGGTGGCGTTCCTGGGCCACTAATGTGACCATCGTCCTTCCCTGGGGCACACACAGCCGACTTCAGTCGATAGCTGTGCGGAGCTCATGCTCAGTCCTGGGTCGGAACCATCCCCGCGCAGCTGGGCCAGCGCCTGCGCTAGGGACCGCTGGTAGGTGGCCGTAGCATGCATGGTGAGGGCGGAGGCGCACGCAGCGCACTGCGTGGGCTTCCTGTGCACATCCAGGAAGAAGGGGACGTGGAGGCTTAGAAGGTCTTGCCTTCTTTATCTCCTCCACATCACACCCCTCTAGTCGGTCCGTCCGCGGGGCTGGGGGATAAACCATCTCCAGACCCACGGCCGAAACAGCCTGGGAAGCACGGCTGCAAAGTCTGCTTCTGGATTCGACGCCACGCCCATCATCCCGGAGGAAGAGAGCAGGTTCGAATCCTCATCAGACAATGACAACCAACCCTCCAAGGATGGTGAGGATGAAAGCGCACGCAGATCGGGCAGAAAAAAGTGCCCTCCAAGACTGCGTGAGCTTACTGCGCACTTTCCGGGAAGAAGGGGACGGAAGGCTTAGAAGGTCTTGCCTTCTTATATCCTCCACATAACACCCATCTAGTCGGTCCGGCCGCGGGGCTGGGGGATAAACCATCACCAGACCCACGGCCGAAACAGCCCGGGAAAGCACGGCCATCATGTCTGCTTTTTAGATGCCAACACCGTGCTCTCCACCCCGGAGGGAGGGAGCGAGCGGGTTCGCATCCTCATCAGACAATGACAGCCCATCCTCCGATGCAGCGATGAACATCTGATCCTCGGTGTCATCAAGTGAGAGGGCGACCACCCGAGGATGGAGCGCTTCTCTCACCTGAAGCTTGGATGGAGCGCGTGGAGGAGCGAGAGGTCCGCGAGCCCGAGGGCGGCGGATTTACTCCCACTGAAACCCTCAGATCTGCCCGAGTGCCAACCGCAGTGCGGGGGACAACTGGGGTGGGTCGCTCTTTTGCAAGAGCGAGCCGCGATCTTAACTGCGCAGCAGACATGACATCACAATGATGGCATGCACTGCCCGCGAGCACCGCATCAACATGCTGGACCCCCAGACATGAAACGCAGTGCTCGTGCCCATCATCCGGGGACAGGAAACCACCGCAACCAGAAACGCACGGTCGGAGCGACGTCTTGAAAAAGACGCGCTGCACAACCGTGTTGCTCTTTTAGGAAACTTGCTTCCTATATACATACCGCTCTTGGAGGACCGGACCCAAAGGACGCCAGGCAAGGGAGAACAACCCAGCTCGACCATCTGCCACTGCGTATACACGCTCTGGACCGGGAGAAGCTGCTTCTCGATCTCTCTCTGGAGACACAGGTTGGAGATACCCTCATAGACTCTCTCAGAAGCTCGTGAAAGGCTCTGAAAGCGAAAAGGATGTCGTTGCTGAGCACATGCTAGCCTTTTATGCCAGGCTGATTGTCATTCAAGACAGCTGTGCACGCTGACGCCGCCAACTCATTGGCATTTCATTGGCCCGTTTTTATACTCTTTCAGATGATTGGATTCTGACGAAATCCCCATAGTGGAAGTTTTTCCACATAGCATTGAAGTTCCCCTCCCGAAGGGGAACCTAGTTAAGCCTTTAAATGTCATTTTAAAGGTGCAGTATGTAAGTTTGACACCCAGTGGTTGAACTAGGTATTGCAGTCCTGAATCATAATAAAGGTACGCCGGGTTGCCAGTTTGAGGGATTTTAAACTGTGTTCTAAATAAAAGCAACGACACGTGATTGAGGGAATATTCTCCATATTAAAAGGAGTTTTGGTTCTAACCAACACCTCGAATTGATTTATTAGAAGCGGCTTCTATTTCTCACAGCTGAACAACAGAAACCTATGACAGATCACCTCAGGTAAGCCTCGTGTGCTTTATTCAGTGCTAAATGCTAACAATGCGAGTTTGAATGCATTTTACATGACGTGTATTACCATATACTGAAAGCAGAAAGTTCACTTCACCTTTAATGATGTTAAAGAGGGTTAACATGTATTAAATAGATTCTAAACCTTACCGTTTTGTGAGTGAGTGCATATTCTGTGCTTCTGAAAGGCTGTATTTAAATTTCTGCCGTGTTTTGTGGTGCAAACAGCCAAATGGCTCATCACTCATAACAATCTCGTCACAGCGTGTTGTTAGGACACGCGATGTAACCTGCTCACGTTCCTAATATTTATGTCATTTGCTAATTAACGTCATGTGGAACTGAATCTGTCTCATTTTGACATCTGATACTTTCCACTACACTGTAGCATTTCGCTCATGGACGCATGCTTTCAGAGTCTTTCTGAATGAATGAATGATGAATGAATGAAATATGCTGTTTTCCAACAAGGCAACCCGGGGTGCTGAATTATAATTGGTTAAACTGGCATGTGCATGTGAAAATTACCTAAACAAAGACATCGTTCCGGCACGGAAAAAAACATTTTCAAAGCAGAATATCTGACTTCAGCCTTGTTTGTCAGTTAAACAAGTATGTTCACTTGGGATGTTTCTTAAATATCTGCACACATATTGTTGTATTTTTATGCTTTAGAAGAGTCAAAAACTTACATACAGCACCTTTAAACTGTATAGAAGTGTCTTGAAAAATATCTAGTAAAATATTATATGCTCTCATCATGGCAAAGGTAAAAGAAAAAAGTTATTAGAAATTAGTTATTAAAACTATTATGTTTAGAAATGTGTTGAAGAAATCTTATCTCCGTTAAACAGAAATTGGGGAAAAAAAACAGGAACAGGAGGCTAATAATTCACGGGGGCTAATAATTCTGACTTCAACTGTATTTGTTAATGTGTTATATAAGAATCAGATACAAACACCACCACACTTATACAAAATCCAGGAGAATATAAATAACATACCCTGCCATGTAATCCCTGTAATGAAATATCCGTCTTGTTTTGCAATAATCCAAGTCTTTACTGTTCTTTCGGCAGAATAAAAAACCGTAACGTGAACATCAAGATGCGCTGAATGTTTATTAATGGTGTGTTCATCGACAGAACAAAAAAGAAATGCAACCCTTGCAACAAAACTAGACAGTTATTATTGTGGAGCACGTTTCCCCCTTACAAAAACAAATAAATAATAATGTAGACTATGCGTCCTTGCTTCTGTATGCTTACATCTGTTATTTCGTGATGTCTGGAAGATATCCACATGGGGGAAAACACTATAGTAATTTATAATAAACTTTTTGAACCACATAGTAAAGTGTATAATGTGTACAACTCTTTGTTAACGAATGCTACAGAATACTGTAGCATAGTAAACTGTGATTAATACTGTAACGTTAGTGTAAACTGTGGTACATTGTGATGGTGTATAATTATAGCGCAGAAAACTGAAGCCTATTGAATAATTTGTTTATTACTACAGTAGTGTCATACCACAACAACAATATAATTACTACGACAGTTTAATTAAGTAATTATCTATAGTATTCTTCCAAACACTATAGTATTTAGTTTTCTATAGTATTTACTATACTATTTTTTCATGTAACGTAATAGCTTATACACAGTATCTACCGCCTCGATGACAG